>JABFQD010005026.1:0-11109 GCA_022817045.1 Psix sp. ZL-2020
TATTCATATATATATATGCATATATATAAATTCATAAATCAATTTATATCTCATTGATATGTATCATATATAATGAATACATTACTTGTACAATTCAATGTACAATATATATGATTTTCATTTATGTTACAATAATTATACATCTATTCAGACGTAAGAGGTTTTTATTTAAAAAATAAAATCTTCAACAAATTTTCATCGTTTACACTGTGGAAAAAATATTCATATTATTCAAGCAACAAATCTTTTGACAATAATTCAAGAGTACTCTACTGATTGACATACCAAACGTTAAACTTTACTATTTTATAATAAGACGAAGACTTAAAAAATATGAACACACACAAATAGATAAGTATATAATTTAATGAAAAATAGTTGAGTATACGAATTTTGCAATAAATAGAATAATCATACATGTGACATTGATCGCAATTAATCAATTGGCAAGATGATTATATTTCATATATATGTGGCTCCTATATGCAATTATATGTGACATATCTGATATGTATTAAAACAAATATGACTCGTTCATATTTATTTTTGCATGGGAATTCTCGTTCGTCTTTTATCGCGAGAGTTTGGATAACGTCACCACGATAACACGTCGTTATAGATTCGTCCAACATGATACGCTTTGTTACGCGATTTGTATATTTCAATGCCCTTACTGATACGTTCGTATAGCTTTAAATGAAAATAGACCCGGATTTGAGGCCACGTTAATGAAACCTCGAGTATATCACGACGTTTCACTCCCAAATGAATGCAGAGTTATTATATATGTATATATTATACATAATTGCATAAGATATAGAACCGACGATACTTCTAACGAATCGTATCATATCTAGAAGTTTCGACAGATTATCGTCTTATTATCACTTATTACGTTTGTTTTTTATTCTATACAACTCTTATATTAAGTAAAATGTCAATAAATACTTTTTTATTATCACTACGAAAGTTATATTTGTCGCCCGATCTCGCAAACACTTTTCGATCCTAATCGTATGATTGAAAAAACGATACCAAATTTTTGTATTTTCAATTATACCTCAAAACGTTTACCGTTTCTATTTCATTATGCTCAATTCAACTTTGTTATACCGATGTAAAATGGCCGATTTCACCGGACAAAATTGTTTTCCACTTAATCTAACTTTAAGGTTATGTAACTTAAAATTGGTTATTTTGCACTATAATTGGACAAATTAGGTCAAGTGGAATTCCATTTTTCAGGGTGTTAAGATTTTTGGTCAACGCGAAATTTGTTACGTTTTGAGTTACGGTTAACGACTTGCTCAATTTAATCGTTTTGCCATGAAAGTACTTAATGATTAATTTCGCTTTTGCACGTCGACACATGCACTGAAAATCAAGATTGACGATTCAGTTGTTGGGACGCGAAGGAAAGAAAAAATACGCAACAACTTGCCATGACAGTAAACCAAATGTTCAGACACTTTTCCATGTTGTCGAAAAACAGCAGTGCGGACGCGGCCCGTTTCCAAATGAAACGGACAATCGGCCGCAAGCAACATAGCGGCAACACTTGCCGTGTCATTTGCGAACGGTCCGCGCCAATTCAGGGCCTACCTCGAGAGTTAAATCTCTTTTTTGTTAACGTTTCGGCGGGCCAATGGCGAGAAACGAGCAAACAAAAACCAGAAGCTATAATTAAAGGGAGCCAAGGCACGAAACCAGGCGAAAGAACGCACGCTCGTGATTGGTCCGCCGGACTGCGCATCGCACAGGATATATTGTACTATTTAAATACCATATTTTTCTCTAATATAACAGTAAGACAAATTTTTATATACGTTTGTAGCGATTGATAAGTTTTTTATATCTTAGAATTATCTGCGTTATCAACTGGGGCTCAGTGATGCCAGTAAAAAATAAAAATAAAACCAACAACGGCCAAATTTATTACAACCACACAAAATAGTGGCGTAGTGAATTTTTGCTCAGACAGAACTACAATCTTGGCATCACTGCTGGGGCTTTGAATTTAATTTTTTTTTCGTGTGTTTACACATAGCTTAATACATGTACATTTATTTCCCGCGCCGTCGAATATCGTCGATGAAACTATACAATTGGATATAATTTGAATCCAACAGAAAATCTGATTCGTACAATACTTTTAATTAAAGACAACAGTACCATCAATAAGTTCACCAAATGTCGGATTTTCGATCTGATCTGATCGAACCTCTTCTTTAAAGAAGCCTTTTAAGTTAATAGAATGTTTTTCAAAATTGAAAAAAACTTTTTTTCATCCGGAATAAATTACAAATGCAAAGACTTTGGTTAAAAAGATACGATATCGTTGTCTTAAATTAAGATTATTCAAAGTAATTTCACTGGCGAAATTCGTGCGGTAGTGTAACTTTTCCTTTTCGATACTCGACCACAACAATCTCGCAGTCACAAAATGCTGTTTTGCCATACACATCGTTAAGTCTTGTTACGTTTTCAATATAGAAAAGTCTTTGTTAATGTACTCATTGCTTTTGCCGCAACACAGTTATCCTGGCATTTGTTATCGCGGATTATTTTCGACGTTGACTCGAAGAGATCGCAATCAAAATTATACATAACATACGTAGATATACATATCTCTGTTAAATCTTGGTTGCCGTGAGTTCTCGCCGATGTTTTGTTCAGGTTTGACGCGGCCGCGCGCGTTACGTCGCAGCGTCATGTTTGGGTGATGACAAATGGATATAATAATATTATACAAAAATAGCGCTGAGTGCGCCGAATCCTTTGTTATTTTGAGTAAAAGGTGTGTGCCATTAAGTTGCAATATTGTTTGACCGATTGTTTTACATCTCGCGACTTTGATCGTCGAGATAGGTCGCGATCCATTTATGCTTTTTTGCCGACGGAGTATGTGCAAAAAATGGCAAAAAAAGCAGGAGAACTGATCCGCGCCTGTTGACTATTCATTCTACCATGGAGCGAATCATTTCATTCTTGATGAATACGTGTCAACAGCTGCGCAATAAAAACAGAGAGAAGAGAGTAATCGCAGGAAAAAGAAAACTTGGAAAATGCAATAGAGAGAGAACGATGGACACATAAAAATGAGACAAGTCTGAAGCTGCTAAACAAACCAGAAGAAATGTTGTGAATGAACGTAAATTTATTAGGCGAACCATTTGACGTTTGAAGGCCGCGGTCGCCGCTGATTCTCCGTCGCGATCGAAAAAAATGGTAGCGCGTCCCTTGTATATCTTTCTCTCTTTCTCTAACTCTATCTCTAACATTTTCTATCTCTTTCTCCTTCTTCTTTACAAGATACTAATAACAAATAGAATATATTTCCGATGTCCATCTTTTTCGACTCGCCCTTGTGTATATTTCGGAAACCACTCGAATATGTTTTGTAATTAAAAGGATGATGATATCGACAAAGTTGTATTTTCTCACTTATGATATTTTACAGATGCCTTGTCAGAGAGACTGTTACTGTATTATACAGTCGCACGAGAAACAAGTGGGGATATTGTTTGGTTTTTAAAATCAACAAAATTAGATGCTAGAAAGAACAAAAGAGATCGCCATCATAACGATCCGAGATGTAAATGCAATGATCGAAGAGCAGTTTGACGAATAGCCAAATGTAACGAATGTTTTCTTTTGAACAGCTAATCATTGTACTTGTTACAATTACTTGTTAAACTGATGATCTGAATCATTCATTCTGGAATCTATTTTTCTCGGTGCACATTATACATATTCAAATGAAGAATTCACGGATCAAACAAAAATCTCACGCCAAATTTGTTCCCACACTTTTTCCTCGTCAGTATATCTTTTGCTGATTATGTGTGTTATACGTTTTCCTTGTTCTTTTTTACATTTGCGTGTTAATGTTAAACATACGATTTTATGAACTTTTAGTATATTATAACGACAAGACTAGGATATAAGAAATGAGATTTTTGACGAATAAAACTTTTGAACGAAACAAACACTTTTGTCAATCGCTCTCGATATACCTGTTTTGTATAAGATATTGTTTTATTCGTTCATTTAATTTTCTTTTTTTTTACGTTCACGCAAACGAGAATTAAGATTTTTGACGAATGGTCATCCAAATTTCACGCAAAATTGGTCAGAAATCTCATTTCTTGTTTCTCGCTCTGATTTTTGAATTTTAGCATTTGTTTGTTATCTTTTTGTACTCCTTTTTGTATCCCCTTCGTACTTGTAGTTGCAGGTATTTTGTTTGTTCTTTGTACAGTTTTTATTATAGACAAAGTTTTTTCCGAAATGAAATACAAAAAGTGGTAGTAAATCTTGAACTGAGCATCTCATATACAGAAAATTAATCGCCCTGTAAAAACATTGTTCAAACATTACACCACACGCGAAATTGGGTCGTGAAATTGTCGGAAACTTTACACATATTACGTTTTTTTTTGTTCTTTCTATTTTTTTAAAGTGTTTACATTTTCAATTATATTATTACACGCAAAAATGTTCATTGAAGCAACGTCTCTTATGAAAAGCTGCTTTTCAATTGTCGTTGATCGTGCATTAATTGAAATTGTTTTCGTTCGTAATATTCAATTCCATCAAGATGTTTCGATGTAATAATGTTGTGTATTACGAGATCGGTAAAGAAACGTCGAGTGTTTAATAAAAAACTGTTTCCGTTTGGACATGAAATCAATTGGGAAGTACAAACGAAAATAGGGCTTAAATGTAAACCAAAATGAAAAGAACAAAAAATAACAAGATGACGGGCGGAATTTGATCAATTGCAATGCAATATCGATGTTTTAGGCTTAAAAAACGGTAGCGTAATGTCACATATTGACAAATAAACACGCTTCTTCAAACGCGAACTAAAAGTAAGCGCACACAAAATCCACACACGAGAGACTGCCATTATCTTTTTTCTTCCACACACTTGATACACCACACCTTCGCTCCATAAATGCTCAACATATGCTAGGTTAAGCTTTTACGTAATGCTTTTTTTTAGTATAATCAAATATGTATAAATGATTTTGTCTAAGAAATGCGATTGGGTGGTGTGTCATCCCAACAGACATACGCATGCAAACACACACTAAAAATGCAAATTTTTAAGACACTAAAGATCTGAATTCAAAATTTTGATACTTACAATTGAAAATTGTATGTAAAAAGAAGAATAACATACTCGATCCATTGATGCTATAACTAGTGCAATACATCACAATAGAGACATTTACGTTATAACGAGGATTAGAAGAAGAGGGGGGAAAAAGTAAAAAAAAGTGAAAATATGATATATATGTTTTATATACATACACAGCACGTACAATCGAACATTTTTTGTGTGAAACGATCGAAATCTATAACATTATTCGAATGTCCTTGAATATGAAAGTAGCGAGATTATTTGGCGAATGTTCGGCGCGCGTATCGAATGCGTTTAAAGACTAAGCTTGTTTGACCCGAAATTTCGTCCGGAGGACAGCCACTCTGAGCGCGAGAAAACTTGTGATATGTAGAAAAGGCAATAAATTTGTGACCACCGCTGCTTTCATGTTCGGCATAATATATATATATATATAAAAGATTTAGAAACGGAACCACGTTCCTAATAGTGATGTATCGAGTGCAGAGATTAATAAATCCTCTTCTCTTCGATTATATAATTATATCAAATATATGTATATATATAAGTATATATATGTATATTTATATACACATTTAAAAATGTATGTATGTATATATAATAAATATAGCAGTTTAGCTTATATGTATTATATATATATACACACTTTGTGACTGACGAGTATCTCGGCAAAATCGGACCTTGGCCTGACTGAGCCGGCAGCTTCCAAAGATTGCAAACGTATTGTTATACTTTATTCCTAACTTTAAATAATATATATTACCATCGACGTGGAACGGTCAGGCCATGGATTGTTTGTACGCACGCCTGAAAATGCTCTGTTTTTTCATTTTCACTTTTTTATACAATAAAACTTACTATAAAAACGCTCTTGATTTTTTTCTCATCCTTTATTTGCGCTCTTAATTTCTTTTATATGAAATTTTGATTTTCGCCTTTTTACAAAATGATTTTACACTGACAGCAATATCATTTTTGTTTAATAATATCATTCATTAAAAAGAAATAAACATTTTACACTGTAAATTATATTGCGTTTATTGTTTGCCACGCATTAAAACGTTTAAGCTGAGATCAGTAAATAAACGCTTACTTTCAATATGATTATTTATTGGATTCAGAACACAAAATATTTTATTACTGAGAAAACATTTTTTTCGCCAATTTCACGAGTCAAATGTCGATGTTAGTTTGCGCGGCAATTGAACAACGTTTAAACGATGCCACGAAAATACAATAAAAGCTCCCGGTAATCTACACTCGGGCGTTTATTCGTATGTAATTACGTATTTTTGATCTGATCGCATTCTGAAAATCATTATCTGTAAAGCACAAAATAAATTTGGTATAAAATTCACAGCAAACATTTTAATGATGTTATCATTGGAATCAATACGTTTGGACGACTGATTAAGTGCTTTTCTAGCTGGTCGACGTTGTAAAGATGTACATGTTCTTACGAATTTATACGCTATGATTTGATGTACTTTTTTCTATTATGCACATTTGTTTTAGGTTTTGTTATAGTTGTATTTTATCGGCCTTGATGTTTTAAAATATTTTCCGGCTTATAATTTTTAATGAATTCGAACACTGGCAAAAGAGCTAACTCTTTGCACTTAAATACATACGCGGTTTATGTACAAGCATCACAGTATTAGTATTACAATCAAGAGATATGAGCTAAATTAATACTCATAGCAAACACGAGAGGAAATTCATGTGTCATCGAACTCTGACAAAACGTATTATTATTTGATAGTCGATCTTTGTTCATTATGTCAATTATGTATTTTTATTTATTTCTTCTTTTTAATTTTGTTGTTAATCAATCTTGTTTTATTATAACATTTGGTATTAATGTCTTATCATTGGTTTGAAATATTTTACTTTTATTTTGCATGTATATTAGAAATATAGAAATTAAAGATTATACATATAAAACATTTTCAAACGTGCATGAGTAGTAAACCTCTTATAAAAATATTTTCTTCAACTAAAATCAAGAAGCTCCGAACAACGAATACAATACGACAAAACTTGAAGCTGATCATGCAATTTGGATTTCAGAAGAGGAACGGCCTAACGCACATACGAAATGGTAAGTGTGAAAAGTTCGCACCGTTTTTATATCATATCCAATAAATCCTGCATCAAATGGCTACAGTTTCAAATTATTGAAATAATGGAAATATTTATTTTTAGTATGCTAAAAATTGAATAAATTGTCAATTACTTTTTTATTATAACTGTAAACAACAAATTAAAATTAACATCGCTAATTTCGAATGTCGTTGTTTTTACGAAAAAATACCAATTTGCAATCACTAAATTGTTGAATTAATTAATATTATAGAATTAAAATGAAAACAATTTATAAATAAAAAAAATATGAGAAAATTATTTTCCATGCAAATTAATTTGTCAGATAAAAAATGTATGCAGCTTCAATTTTATTTAGAACCAATTTAGTTGTCCAGTTCAATGAATTATTGATCACAATTTTTGTGCGATTTTTCATTCCATTAATAATATTTCATTTGCTTAATTATCAGAAAAATCTTGCGCTTGCAATAAAATCGCAAGTTAAATAAAGTCATTTCTTAAATTAGCGAAAGCTGTATATGTACAATGTTATTCCGTTAGCTTTATTTTGAAAGGTAGCAAAATGTTGACTTATGCTAAGTACCATTAACTACGAATTAAAAGTTTACAAAGCAAAGTCAGTTGTAAACTGCAAAAGTTTGCGATTGATTATGGAATTAAGTGAGCATTTCATTTGGCGGTAAATTATAAATTAAGTGAAGGGCATCTCGTTTCATCGAAATATGGACAGAAAATAAAATTAACGCCTGAGCGAAATTTCAGTCGAAATGCACTGGACTATCTATCGAAAAATACGCATCGAGTCTCACGTTGAAACCAAAATGCATCGCATTTATCATTCGTTTACGTCATCGTATGTTGCTCGCGGGCACTTTTTTGTTTCAATGTTAAATGTTCGCAAAATGAATATAATACAGCTACGCCAAAAAGGAGTCGAGTTTACACAGCTCACCAAGCATCGTCCCAACTTGTCCTCCCGTTTCGAATCCGGTCAAACCGGTTGGGCAGGATGTTAGATTTTCGCGGGGTCGCACTTTCGGTTTCTCTCTCTGAATATCGTGTCCTTGAATATAAAGTCACGCTCCGCAGATTCGAATGAGCTCTACATGCATGAGTGATTAGTACTGCAAAATGTAGCCTGCTATACGGTTCATTTAAATTTAATTATTTTTTTCTTTTTTACCTAAAGGAATACTGTTGCATAAAAATGTCCAAAAGCATCATTCATGATTTCAATCCAAAATGTATAGCCGATTTAATTTTATTTTTAAAAAAATTTTTGGCCCGAATGAACCCGTGTCTCCTTGATTTTCATGGTCCAGTGAAATATTTCACGAGTAATTTCCAATGTTTTACATAAGGGACTGTTATTATCAAAACATTAAATGACATTAGAAAAAATGATCTTTTGGCTCAAAATCAGAAACAAAATACATAATGAGTTATTGCAAAATGTATACTCTTTTAATCATCATTTTAGTTTCAAATCAAATATATCTTCATTTATATTAATGTATATTTTTCATTCAAGATATAATAAAAAATATTAATAATTAACTTTGGATGAATAAATTATACTCCAGAAATATTGATAAACCATGAATTTAAGGAATCGCTATATTAATGACATAGGCAGAATAATGACAAATCTTTTTAAAACCCGCAGTGGCAAAAACTAGTATATGATCGAGGAAATTAGTCCAACTTGTCAGATGTTTTTAAAATTGATAAAAAGATACACACATTTGAAATGAATAACTTCAACGAATGCTCAGTTTTACAAACAAAAATATTAGAATTCATTACCGTCTTAACACAAAGATATTTTTCAAATATAAAAATCTTTTTTTAATTATATTATTAAATGTTTATAATTGGAAGCTTCAAAAATCGACGCTGATTTTAGATCGATTATTATTATTAATGATTATTATTATCATTATAACTGAAGTTATTTACATTCAGCTGATTACTGTGACCAAAGATTAATATAATTATAAAAAATTAAATATATATGAATAACATGAATCTAGAAAATTAATTTCTATATAAAACCACAAATGGTTTCATTGAGATCAGTTCTGTTTTTGTAATAAATTTTAACGACTAAAAATTTAAAATCGTTTTCACGTCGTTCAATGATTCATCGTGGTTGAACGAGGAATCCAATTCACACGATTCAAACCTTTTGCATTGAGAAATAAAATGATGAATTTTTTATATTATTTATTATACGATATAAACAGTTATGATTATCATTTATGAATCATAAAAAACTTTTTCTATAGATATATTCATGTGACAATAAAAAATTTATTGATAAGATACTTTGAATAATAGATGCAATGGATGTGCTAATATTTGTTGCTTTTATTTGCAAGAAATAAAGTAGATATTCGGATTGATGATGTTTTGAAACTTCATTTAGTTGTAATTGAATTGCATTAAGACTTAAAATTATCTGCTCATTGAAAGGGTTATGATTTGATAAATATGAAGTAAAAATGTGTAATAAATAGAAATGAACGTTAATAACGTTGACTATTTTAGACAGAAAAGAAACAGTTTGTTTATTACGCGTCGCGACTGTGAATTACGTTAAACGAAATTTATTCCTGTTTCAGAATACTTTAACGAACTTTTGGTTATAACATGATTTATCATCTGGTAAAGAAATTCAATTTCGGAAGTGCGAAATGCAAAAGCTTTGAATAAAGAAGAAAAAACATGTACTTGATCTCGTTTACTACATCCAGATTTTCTATATATATACACGAGAAAAGAAGTCCAATGTTAAATTTTCAATTACTAATTTAATTACAATTTCAAAAGTATCTTTTAAAAACCAAAATTTGATTAACCGACAAATTTACACCAATGAATCATTTTATTCTAATTTAAAAAATAGAATTGGTTACTTATTCTATTTATTTTTCAATTCTGCCATTTGTATACATGTTATTTAAATTAATATATTTTGTTCAGTTTGCTGCAAATCATCTATTTTTGAATTGTGAAACATTGATTAAAAGTTTTGAACAAATATTTTTGAACAGCAATAAATAAATAACTTTGAACAGAATCATATAAATAATAAATATCATTTAACTTTGCCTTTAGAAATTGATGGATTTATTGAGAAACGCAAAATTACGATGAATCGCAGAAAACACGTTATGCGCAACGGAGTCAAACTATACAACTTTCCAGTAGTTACACCGATTAACGTAAATGTGTGTAACAATTTATTACAAATTAATGTCAGTCATTGATCTCATTTCTATGTTCATTAATTTCCAATATATTGATTAACTTTTGGTACAAATTTTGTTAAATGTATGGTCATCTCATAATAGTAATTGAAAAATTTGTTTGTATTCTGAATAAAAAGTGAAGTTTAATTAATGGTGTTTTACCAAGTTAATAAAGTACTATAATAACTATCTTGAAGCTACTTTTTTACATTTAACAATAATATGTCTATTGTGTTTTTGTTTTGATTTATTAACCAAGTGATTCATTTAAGTAATTAAGAATTTACAAATTTATTTTCATCATTTTCGTTTCATTACCAAACATTTGCTTTATAGTTAAGAAAATACTTAAGTGTTTATTTTTGGAATAGCATTTTTCTATTTGTGACGAAATAGGACCTGGCATTAATGATACATCATCAATTTTCAAGTTTATGAAAACAATGTCTAATCAAATAAATTTTACCCTTTTGATCAAATTTTCAGAAAAATAATTTAAATATTATTAGAAACAATTTAACAACATACCATTACTTAAACAAAATTTGTATTATAAAATGAATTATCTGCAAATTTGTATATATTATGATTTTTCATTAC
>JABFQD010005027.1:0-11108 GCA_022817045.1 Psix sp. ZL-2020
AGAAGTCAATGCATATGTATGTATGTATTTATTCATATACTTCCAAATACTCGTTGTTTAATTGTAAGAAGCATCAGGAAACCAATTAGAATTGGACAATGCTGAATTAAACCGTAATTTCATCGGGAAATGTTGCGTCATTGTGTTAGAGCGATTTCAATTTCAGTTTCCTATTCGCAATAGGAATCTTTGATATTGATTCTTGATGTGAATTCAGAAATTAGTTTCGATTAGGCCGTGTAAATCCAGCGATACAAAATGAATTTATATTGCAAATTAAGATAGACAGTTTCCAGATGGTGAATGAATGAGATTTTGATAAAAGCAATAATATTCATTTGAGATGTCTGGCTTACAGGATAGAATGTGAGGATGCAATCAAAACACAATTTTGTATTTATAGGTTTAATTGAATATTTTATTTGTCTAATGGATTCATAAATTGGACATTGAAAGTGAGATGTAGTTACATTTGGGAAATTAAAACGTTGGATTTTTTTTCAGAACTTTACAAGCTGACTGGCGAAATTCTGGGCGAAGGGGCTTATGCCTCAGTTCAAACATGTGCCTCGATCCACACCGATTTGGAGTTCGCGGTAAAGATCATTGACAAGATTCCAGGCCATTCGCGCGACCGAGTATTCAAGGAGGTCGAGACTTTCCATCATTGTCAAGGCCATCCTAATATTATCCAGCTGATCGAGTGCTTCGAAGATGATGAAAAATTCTACCTCGTGTTCGAGAAGGTCAACGGCGGTCAGCTGCTCAGCCGTATCCAGGAGAAGATACACTTCAGCGAGCGCGAGGCTAGTCAAATTGTCAAGGAAATCGCCAGCGCTCTTAACTTTTTGCATAAGAAAGGTATAATAATTTCTAACCATTTATAACTTACAATTTACAGTGGTTTTTATATTTCTATTAAATTGAATATTTTCATTTTCAGGAATCGCCCACCGTGACTTGAAGCCCGAAAATATTTTGTGCGTCCATCCTGATAAACTGACGCCGATCAAGGTGTGCGACTTCGATTTGGGCTCAGGAATCAAGTTTAACAATTCGGCCTCGTCACCAGTAGCGACGCCACAGTTGCTCACGCCGGTGGGCAGTGCTGAATTCATGGCACCAGAGGTAGTAGAGGCGTTCATCGGCGAGGCCAATTATTATGACAAGCGCTGCGACCTTTGGAGCCTCGGGGTCATTATGTACATCCTACTATGTGGCTACCCGCCATTCTACGGCAACTGCGGCGCTGATTGTGGCTGGGAGCGTGGCGAAAACTGCCGTGCTTGCCAGCAGTTGCTCTTTACCAGCATTCAGAATGGTCGCTATGAGTTCCCTGACAGTGAGTGGGCGACTATCTCTGAAGAGGCCAAGGACCTCATCCGCGGCCTCCTTGTCAAGCAGGCCAATCAGCGACTTAGTGCTGAGTGCGTGCTCAACCATCCCTGGATTAATCCTGGCCCGCCAAATAATGACATCGGCGACAGGCCTCTGATTACACCTCAAGTCATGAGGTATTGAATTAAATCATTATTGAATTAAATTATTGTTGATGCGTTATGCTTTGCTATACAGGACAATATTGTATTAAAGCATGCATTCTATAAAATTTATCAGAATTCTTGAAGATAACATTTTACGAATATTGAGAGTTTGAAATTAAAATTATTTTTGTGAATATTAGAGAAAAATATTATTCTAATTCAAAATATAAATAATGTTGATGTAAAAAGTGTTTCTATAATATATTAATTTTTATAACTGATTTTTTTAAATAAAAAAAATGAAGTTTACATTCACGTAATTACATAGAATTCTTACAATGTGCTTTTTTTTTTATTTTGAACGAATTTTTGTAGCTTGTTATTTCAATGTTTAAAAATACATTGAGTTTTAATGAAATCAAGATTTATTCAAATAACTGTTTTTATTAATATATTAAAAGTAAGTATTATTATTTAGATGCATTGAATTTAAAAAGTTTCTTGTTTATTAAAAAATTATGATAAAATGAATTAATAATCTACAATGAAACTTTTTTATAACAATGTTTTAAACAAAACATGAAAGTATTTCTATATTTCAATAAGAACAAGATATAATAGAACAAAAATTCATAAAAATAAAATAACTTTTTTTAATATTTATAAATTATGACTAATAATTTCTTGTTTAATGTTATATTTGTTTTATAAAGGACAGGAATTTTTCACTTAATTAAGAGAATTCATAAACATGAAGTAATAAAGATTTTTATTATCTAAAATTGAATTACTACAATTGAAATATGACAATAGTGTGTTGATGTTTATTTCTCTATTATAAATCATCAAATTAATGTCGAATTTATTACAATTTTATTACAATATAAAAAATGTTGACTTAATCTCATTTATTCTGTTCAAAACATTTTTTGTCTTATTTAATCAAAAGCAATAATATTGAAAAATTGTATTTTATTACAATATTTTGAATTATAAGTATAGAAAATAATGTTAAAATACTGGAATTGAAATATATTGCAATTTCAATTTAAAATAAGAACCTTTTTTTGAAATAAGGATTTAAGCCGATTATATAAATATTAAATCAAGATTGATATTTCCCCAATTTCACACCTATAGGAAACACTAAAATAAAATATTATATTGATTTATCACAGAAATTGAATTATTACAATAATTATGATTGTTGTTTTTTATGAAATCTTGATAAATAAAGAATTTTATGGTAAATACAGTATGGGAAAAACTTTCTAATATTACATTATATAAAACAAAAATTGCATTAAAACTATTTATATCGTAAAGTATATAATTTTTTTTCATAAATAGTAAATTTAAATGAATCTTAAAAAGGTTCGATCATTTCAAATTCTGTATTTTTAATATATTTATTATATAATTAAATATGTAATTAAATAACATTTTAATATAAAATTAATGTTCTTTCCAGACGCAACAATTCAGCTCGTGAGCTTTCAGCATTTGCGGAGTCAGCCATGGCGGTAAACCGTGTGGTGCTGCAACATTTCTCGGTCAACTTGGAGGAGCTCTTGGAGAATCGTGAGCCACGTTTGTCAACTTCGTCGACAGACGATGACAACCATCCATATGGTCATATGTCAGATTCATCGAGCGAGTTATCAGACGGCAAGCGTTGCGCTCATCATTCTTCTTGCGAATTTGATCGCCATGGCTCCTCCTGCTCAGTACACTCAAGCTGTGACTTCAGCTTGGTCAAATCAGTGGCTGCACGTGCACGTACTGCCTCTGTTACTGAAAACAATAACTTGTTCGGTTTGTCTCCGCCAAGTGAGAGTCGGCTCATGCAGCGCCGCATCAAGGCTCGCTCGAGCTTCTGCGAAACTGTTGCGTAGGTGGCGCCACTTCACCCCTCCCCCCTCTGCATTTCCATCTCAATTTCATTTCGCAGCGTCTATAATTTCACTCTCGCAATGCAAATAGAATACTTTTAAGGGATTTTCAACATCTGAAATTGATGTCCATCATTAGTTACAGTCTGGGACTGCAGGTCGCACTTATATAAAATGCGTTTTATCCGAATTTGCATTGCGTTTGTGAAGAAGAACATGTGTCATTGCTTATTTTATATTTTATCGGTCCACTTAATTGATCTTCCTCGACGAAATTAGATGTAAAGAAAAGAATTGAACGATCGGAAGGAACAAGTCGCTAGGGAAACTGTAGGCTGACGCAGGGGTTACCTGGTTGCGCAGAGCAATTGCGAGTCTGCGTTGTAAATAAGTTCTATTTTTGTAGTGCGCAGGCCAGACACCAAAGACCGCGCCGCTGTGCATCCAGGTGGCATCACTGCGCTTTTCCACCCCTTTTCCCTGCGACCATTTTGTAAATAAATGAGCGACTCACGCTCAAAAATATCTTTGAGCTTTTTGATTATGACTTCTATTTTTCATTTGACTTTAACCATTTTCAAGTTCATTTTTCAGTTGTCATAAAGATACTTTCAAGTGATTACTGTATTAAAGCCATAATTCGTCGGGCTTTTTTTTTCTTCAAAAGTCTTTATTCTATATATTACTATTATCTTTATTTTTATTACTATTATAATTATTATTATTTAAAAAGCAGAAGAAAAGCTCGGCTAAGATCTCTTCTTATTACTTTATCGCTTTTATTTACGTTTCTTTTCCTTCTTTTCGATCGATTAATTTAAGTGAGCGAGCTGACTCTGATGATGATGCATGTGTGTTTGTGTGTATGTGCGCGTATGCGCAGATGCGTTAAAGAATGCATTTCCCTAAGCCTTTTTCCGACAAACAAAACTGAAAGGTGAAATGCAATCGGAAAACAAAAGAGCGAACTTTTTTGGAACATTTGATATCAATAAACAAGATGACGTATTTCAGTTTTTTGCTTAACATCTTTCTGCGTTATCCTTTATACCCTTTTTGATTTTGCCTAGTTATTTCTATAATGATTTTCATAATTTTTCTAATAATCATCATTTTTTAGATTTATTTTCCATTTTGTGACACGATGTAAAAAAAAAAAATACAAAAAAAAATTAAAAAATAAGCCAATGCGGTGTAAATAGACAAAACCAATCTAGAGCTTAGAAACAGAAAATGTTTAATGCGAACAAGATTTTTCGTAGAGTCGTAGATTTTAGGCAGAAAAAGTCGAGAAAATTTTGGATGACGTTTGACGGAAAGAAATACGCAGGCAAAAGGCCAAATGTTTTATATTTTACGAACATTATCAAGTTAGTCCTACTAAAGGACACTTACCAAGAGGGACATCAGCGCCATATATTTTGAGAAGTTCATTAATAAATTTGAGTTTAAAAATTCAATATTAAAATATTAATGTAGAAAGTGAATATAATTTTATTTTGTAAAATTTTTATATCAATAATCATAATTTCGGAAAACGAATCTTTTTTTAATCGGTTCTGTCGTTGATGTTCTTCGCATTTCGGTGCGAATTAGTTCTTAAGTCTTTTGTACTATTTTTGGGGCTGATTTGTGGAAAAAGGCCTAAAAAAGAATTTTTCAATCGGGTTGAGACGAATTATGTTAAATTGATCTGTATCCTGATTGAGCGAAAAAAGCAGTGATTTTTGAGTGAGACAATGATACTAGATTAGTTTGATGGCGATGGAAAATTTGCGAAAATAAAAAAAAAATCATAAAATTAGAAAGAAAATGATCTCAAAAATGAAAAAAATGAAGAAAATTAAAATCCATCGCTGAGGTTTAATTCGATTCATAAAAATTGAATTTTATTTTTTCAAAAGTACACGAAAATCGTTATTTTGATATTGATTTATGTTAAGGCGTTAAAAATTAATTCGGCGATTTTTATCATTGAAGCGAATACACTTCAATTAAAAATTTCGCAATAAATTTGCTATGTGGGTTGTCAGTTTGAATTTTCGAAGTCGATAGCTTTGCTGCTAGTAATATATATCAATAAAAACACCGACACCTAGATTTATAAGGATTTTTGCTGTGAGTTAGATTGTTCACATTTGTACATGAAAAAAATTTATTTGCTGAAATGTGAAGAATCGAATTCACTTCGACATTTGTTTTATAAATTGTAAATTTGCCTCGACAGTGAAAGAAAAACCAGTTTTTAAAAACTCTTTTTATAGTCCAAAAGAAGCTCAAAGTATGCATTTTCTTATGAAAAAAGCGAAAGTTTTGGTTCATTCGTCGGGGCAAAGGATCTTTTCATAGATGTTAACTACGAGGGGGAGGCTAAAAATTTTTAAAGAGAAGTAGGGAAAAGGAGTATCGTACTATTTGACGTTAAGCAAGATTTTGAAGTCTAACAACAGTTGCAGTTGTATATAGACATCTATGTCAAAGTTCGTGTCGTTGAAATCATGGTTTTCGGAAAACGACGTCACATTTCCGAATTGTCAACACATTGAGGCACGATTCATAAAGCTAAAATCAGAACGCTAACAAAGAATCCATAACATCTAGCGAAATCAAGTGAAGGGACATGAGAAATCAAGTTGTTAATATACCTCACCTATTCATAGTATTTAAGAACATCAAACATGACGTAGGAAAATGTTTTTTCATTTTACACTTAATTTTAGTTTATAACCATTTTTATGGAATATAAACTATCAGTTTCTTAACTTTCAATCAATCTGGAAAAAGTTAATTTTGTTAAATCACCTCGATCTTTCTTTTTTTGATTAATTAACTTCTATTATTAATCACTTTATTTGCTTTGTATGGTAACTGAATTTGATGTAAAATGAAAAAATGTATTCTTTCGAATATTGGTAAAATCGATCATCATTGTAACGTTTAAAAGAGACACGACTTCTTTCGAAAAGCTACGTTGCTTTTCGTTACATCTTCTGATAAATCGTGGTTATAATTATCAACAATCACGTTGTAGAAGAATCTAAAAAGAAAAAGTGAAAAGACAAAAAAAGAAAAAAATAACGAAAAAAAATTGGTCTGCTGGATAATTGTAGAGTGTAACGCAACTTTTAGTTCTCCGGTTTCTTGAATTCCGGTTGATTTTTCCCGTCAGTCATTTGAACGAAGAGCACCGAACTACAAATTGATGAACTCAATTGTTGCTATATGCAGTGTTACGCGACGGAACGAAAGAAGTTATTTTTATGGATGGCAAAGTGAGGAAAACAAAGTCATATAAGAATGTTGATTGGACAATTTATACTCTATAATTATCATTGTCATTGTTCTTATTAAAAATGGCAGTTACACTAGCGTTTTCTGTCGGTGAGCCATGGAATCCATGAGTAATAAGGAAGAATGAGAAAATGAATTTAGTTCTTTTCCTGGTTTAAATAAATTTTTTTCTAACTGATTCTATTTTATTAAATTTGATAGTAATTATTTTTGAATTTAATAGAATACAGAATGTTGAAGAAATTTATTTTGGTCAGCGTCGAACGGTCATTTTATTTTGGCGAATATCTTTTGTGCAACTTTAGGTTCGACCGGCAGAGGCTAAACCGCCTGATCTATCGATTTTGTACAGTTATTAGTGCGTCAGATTCAATGATCATTTGTACTCATTAATCGAAAGCATCGATAATAAAAAGTCCAGATGAAAATATTCATTGTTTTTTATTTCCCCTCCATTTCCTATGTATTTATACTAGATTATAAATTACTAAATTTGTTTAGATACTTGGAAATTATTAACATTTTTTTGAGTCAACTTATGAATTTACTTTTGAGGTTTGTTATTCTCGTTTGTTTTATGCATAATAAACTATTTATTTAGGCTTATTTATGATAACTTTAGCGAATTATAACCAAACAAATTGTAAATTAAATAGTTGAATAGTTAAAGAAAGCGCTATAATCATCACAAATGATTTTATTTATTTTTTATATTTGTTTCTATTTTTGGTCTAGTGACTAAGGTATATTGAGGATGCTTTCAGATAGTGGGTACACTTTATATGGAACTTGTATGAAATCATATAGACCTCGGACCTAGTCAAGGATTTTACTGGATCGATTATAGAACTAGTGTTAAATTGTATGTTGTTTAAAGAGAACCATAGTTTCCAGGTCTAATTCTAATATTTCTTTTGAAGGACTGCAAGCTATCTGAGGTACTAAGCCCGCTTCCAAAACCGAGTAATCATCTTTTAATAGTAAAAGAGCGTTTAACTAAATGGATAAAATTGTTAGAGAAGTTTTAGTTACTAAGGTTGTTTCTATATACAAATTTCTTTCAAAACTTTATTAAACTCTAAAACTAACATAACTTTATACAGACTAAAGATACAATTTTCATTCTAAATTGTTAGAAATTCTTAATATTCGAATAACAATTTGATTCATAATATGATAGATAAGACGATGATAGTATTCTTTATGAAAAATTGTTATGCTGTGATAGAGGTGCAATATGCATGACATTGACATGACCCTAACTAGATGAGTAATCTCATCGAGGGCACATTAATGCCATGCCATACACCCCTATCATTTTGTAATAGGGATAGGATCATTCTAATTTGTTCATCCAAATTCATTGCAGATAATCAAAGGTTGTATGGGTCAGGATTTTTGAATACCTCTACTATGTTTTTGACACACAAAAAAATCTTGATAGAATCCACCTGACAGTTTGCGGGAAACCCAGAGTAATGTAAACCCTGTCGAGCCTTCGTATGATCAAAAGACAAAGAAATCTAGTTTTAAAGAAAGACAGAAGGTTTGATTTCATGACGTATTGCTGAGAAAATTTCAAAACTGAAATCGACTTAAAAAGATCTATCTAGCAATTTATACTGGCTTTAAAGTATCTTTTTCGTTTTTGAACAATATTTGATGGCGAAATACCACGTGAGAAATCACGTAGTGAAATAATTAAAGAACTACGAAAAATATTACGTACAATCGTATAAGAGATCTCACGTGATATGCTACGCCAATTTTGCCCAAAAATTACATGAGATCTCACTCGAGATTTTATACTATTTTCGTTACGGAGCATCTCACATAAGGTTTTACATGAAGCTTCACATGAAAAACCACATAAAATCTCACTTTCTTTTGCAACTTTCGCTGCAAAATCGCGTGGAATATCACGTTTAAAACGATCAGTTTGCTCATGTGTGATTTCTTACGTGATTTGTCACGTGAAAATTTACGTTAAATTTGATTCGAAATTTCGCGACTCTTTATTTACGTAGAATCTATCTTAAGATCGCTTGTAACTTTTCATATATAAAGTAACGTGAGATCATATTGAAATGGAATTTTTATTTCTGCAGGAAAATAATAACAAGTGTAGAGAATAAATAGAATTTTCTTTTGCATATCCTTTTAAAAATATAAATATGTGCTTACATTTGTTACAAAAATTCATTAAAATACGATAGTTCTATCCTATAATGAACAGTTATTATTTTTGAAATGTTTCTTGATTAAACAAGTAAAAGAAGTGAAGAAATTATGACAGTTACATTATTGATGTAAATTTATTCACTTTAATCTTTTTTAATTCTTAAAATGTACTAATTATTTGACGTGAAAACAATTTTTGTTACAAATTAATCAGTGTATAAGGTCCAAAAATGACAGATATATGGCACTGGACAAATATATGTATCTGCATTAACATTATTCAACAGTTAGACAATGAGTCGCGTTTGTTTACAAATTTTTTCAGCGTTTTCGGTGTGTACAATTTTGGCTACAACAATTTCCTGTTTTATATGCTTATCAACGAAAAATTCTTGCACTTGAATGAATATTTTATTTTTCATCATAGCGTAAGAGGTGTTGGAATGCCTATTTTGTTTCAATCACGTTGTGTAAACACAATTGTCTTTAACAATTTTCTCATAACCGTCGGTAGTTTTCACCAAGATACTACAATTTTTAACAGTCATTTCATTTGGTACAAAGGAATTATCGATGTATCTATATTTACTTTATTAGAACTGTGTTCTAATAAATGTTCATTTCTGTCATTTTCCGGCGGATTCATTATTTTTCACGCCAAGTTTTTCCTCAATAAAATTGCATTGCAAAACGAAACTCGCATTAATCACGCTTTGACGACAGCGGGAGACCGAGATCGTTTATGCGCTAGACAAAAATGGCTGCTACAAACAGTTTCAGGAATGTTACAGGGCCAACTTTAGTTAGCGGCTCCGGTCTTATTTCTGCTATCACTGGTAAGAGGGTGGATTTCCCAGTATCTAGAGAGGAGGTTGGGAATAAGCGACACAGGGAGGGTAATACATCCCCTGCCATACGGAAAGCCAAATCTTAAGGCTTGGAGGTGGCAAATCTGTTCAGAGTTACACTCACGTGTGAAGAGTACCTGGATGGTGAGCTACCGACCGAGGTATGCGTAAAGATGAGAACTAATTCCATTATTTGATGTATCATGTATTATTAAATTGGTACGTAACAATTTAATGGACAAGGATATGACTGTACCACAAACTGGAGATAAAAAGAGAAAAAGGCAGAGAGTTTTTGTGGGAGTGATAGAAAAGAAGCACAAGTGAAGGCAGCGGAAGAGATGATTGGAAAGAGGCGTAAAAGAGACGAAACAAAATCGGCGTTCTAGAGGTTAGCTACAATCACGTATTTTGCGGTTTTTTTGAAAGTAAAGTGGTTGTTTAGAAATATTAAATGACCGGCTTGAATGATTGATGAAGAAATGGAGTGCAAATTAGAGTGTGAGAATAAGTAGTGGGGTATTTATTGGTTTTTTGTCAGGGACGCAATTATAATGAAACTAAACTTCAGTTTCAATACCGGATTTTAAATTGTAACGTTCATTTATTTTAGTTTTGATGCAGATTGAAATGAAAACTAAGCAATCTTTTCATTTCGATCGATATCTAAACTAAAACTGAACAACCTTTTTGTTACGATTGGTATCGAAACTAAAACTAAGCAATCTTTTCGTTACAATCTGCATCGGAACTAAACTATTAGAAAAGTTACGTTTCGATGCGAGTCGCAGGTATAAATACCTGTAGGGTTTTCGTTTCAAGGCGCATCAAAACTGAAGTACTACAACAGTTTCATTACGGTATGTAACAAAACTATAAGTCACGTGTAGATTATTATTAGTATCGAAACTATAGTTGTACTTTTTTTTTTATACAATTTTCACGTGGACTATACAATTAGTTCCTATATTTTATTTAATTTATTGAAGTATTTCATAAATTTGAAACATTAAATATTCCACCAAAAAATTTATGATTGTTAAAAATTATGAACAAAATTGAATTATATTGAAATACATAATTTATATATGAATATAATATAAAAACAGTATACACACAGTATATCTGTACATCTTATATAAGATATACTCATGTTATATAATATCGAATATATATATTGAAACGGTGCTAAGTTTATTTACTCAAAAAGTTTAAATTAAGAACTTGTTTCTCTTATAGCAATATTATTTATTAATAAAAAAAATGTTTTTTTGGAAGTTGTCAGAGCTGCTCTGAGAACAGTGGAATAACGTATGCAAACGTTAGGGAACTTTCTTCAGAGGCAAATTCATCATTCAGCTTCAAAAATTGTGAAATACTTTTTAAATACATAAAATAAATAATTAATTTTA
>JABFQD010005028.1:0-11106 GCA_022817045.1 Psix sp. ZL-2020
AAAATAGATTGAAAAAATAGACATTACCAATAGTGTATTAAAAATCATTTAATTTCAAATTAACGATCAGTTTGATATAAATAAAATGAACTTTTAATTTTATACGAAACATCAAATTAATTTTATATATTAAATATAGTAATTTGTTCAATTAGTCGTTAATTTATAAACTAAATTCAATAATGAATGAAGATAATAACTTTCATATCTGCATGAAATATAAATCAGTTGAATCTTTATTTTGTTGAATTTATTCAATCAAGTTTAAAATAAAAGTTTATAATGAGATTAATAACTATTTAGAATAAATATCATAAGAACCAACAAAACTCCATAAAATCCTAAATTCAAAAATATAAAATGAAAACATTTTTATTTTTCTAATTACTGTATTCAATTTAACATTATGTATTCAATTATATATCCTATGGATATTTGATAATGAAACAATATTAATTATCTAATTACAGTATTTTTGCATTTAAGTTCAAAGGCAAATTACTGTATTACAAATTACATGAAAAAACCTTAATATAAAGTGCTTGATAAATAAATTTATTGAGCACTTTTATTTTATACTAAATAATTAAATATATCCACTTAATTTCAATTTTTGAAATTGAATTTTCAGATTTTCAAATTTTGAAGTTAATATTTATAACATTATTTTATTTAAAGAAAATACACACGAAGTTGCTCACTGAAGTTAAAAGCCTACATCGAATTTGTTAGATAGACATTTTTGATATGAATTGATGTAATATTAATTCAACATCACACAATCAATCATCACAGACATATTCATTGTAACTCACTGTTTCACTTTTATTAATCCTCTTCGATACAGATTTAATTTACACATCGAAGTTTTGAGATTCCTATCTTACCGACATTAAGGATACGAGCAATTTTATTACATTATTTCATACTCTTACAAAAGAACCCTCACAATCATATAAACAATAATGGATTGAGCTTTAGATCAATCTTCAATATTTTCTTCAAAATTCAGAATTGTTCAATTAAATAAAAAACTACGTTCGCAAATAGGATTCTTTTTACTTATCATTTTCTGAACTGTTAGACTCACATGACAAATACGAATTATTATAATAAACAAGCTATACTTTGTAATAAAGCATATTTCGTTTTGTAATGCATAAGAAAAGTAAGAAAATCGTTAGAAATTCATTGAAAAACATCCTCAATATTATTTCATTGATTATTATCAAACGAATAGCATTTGGCGCCAAATCATCATTTCAAAAGTAATCCTAATGGTTATCTTCAACATCTCCTGAATTTCAGATCCTGATGATCTGTCAGTGATTCTTTCATAGTTTCTGAATGAACCGTAACTTTTTGCAAAGTTACTGATACTGCGAGAAGAAAACAGCAAGGTCGGGACCCGCGTTCGGTACACCCCTGAAAAACGCGCCGGCGCTTTCACCCCACGGTTCCAGGGGTGATCCGAAGCAGGAGGCTCTGACAGTAGTGCGGGCTCTGGTGGCGGCGAGGGCATAACCGGCTCGCCATAATATCGCACACATCACATCCGAGTGTCGCAGTTGCGCGTAATTCGCGTTCGATTTTGGGCGCAGCGGCTGCAGGGGTCCTCGATCTAGGAGGTGTCTCCTCGCGGTCCGTAGCAGACCGTTCCCGATTCATCCAGGTAAATCAATAGCCCAACGATAACCCGCGTGAATATCTCCGTGCCGGCACTCAATTCATGCTTTGTGGACCACACATACACACTCACATACCATTCCTCCCCCTACACACACATAACTCACCCAGTAAGCTACTTCCGGGTAAAAATATATCCGAATTCAGTTACTGAGCGGGCTACTCAAAATACGCCAAAGGTGTTTGTCTGCGAATTCGAAAGAATTCTCATGGATGCCTATGGATTCATTTAGAATTCGCTGGACGGTTGGGGTGGTCGAAATTAGAAATTATTGAGTTTTGAGGACTATCGGGGATAGATAACAAGGAAAAAGTGAGGTATCATTGGGTTTTATTGAATTCTCGAGTTTATTGAGATGTTTTTGCTTCGGAAGGAATTTCAGATGTAACGTTGGACCAGGATGTGATTTATGCCTGAGTAGAAAGTGAAAGTTGGAAGTGGTCGAATTTTGAAATTCAACTTTTTACGATTTGTCTTTGGAAAATAATTGTCAAACTGGACGCTTTATTGAGTTTTAGGTTATAAAGGGGTAGGATAATGAATTTTGGATCAAGCTTTCGATTTGTGAATCATAGAAAGTGTAAGTTCAAGGTTTGGAAGTTGAAATTTAAATGAAGGTCCTCGTTTGAGAAAACGTAGGTGTTTATTTCGAAAGAAGTATTTGTTTTCGATTCAAAAATGCTTCATAACTATTCGCTGTAATTTTTTAACGAGGATTAAATAATGAATCCAGGTTCATTGTAGAGTATATGAAAGTACGAAACCTGCATTTATGAATAATACAGAGAGCTTTGAACAGAAAATAATTGCTATTATAATTAATCACCTTTCACCTGTCAAGGGTGTTCCGTTGTAAATGAAAAATCTTTTTCAAGTTTTAACTTGAGAGATAACTTTTCAGATAAATTTTCACAAGATTCACCTCAGTATATCGTACCCAGTACAGTGTATTGTGTGCTTTTTATTTTTCTAGGGTTTAAAAATACAATATTATGTAAAAAAATAGAACTCATATGAACGAATTCTAAAGCAATATTTTCTGTAACAGCGTGAAAACTAATGTTGAGTGAAAGTGCAAGTCCCTACAATAGCTCATAAAAGTGACCATTCTCAATAATTTATGGGACTTCGCGTGTGTACTTTAAGTTGAAGATGACTTCCGTTGAATCTTAATTATTTGCAATGATTAATTGCGTTTGGAATGAACGAGGTGAAGATACAAGATGCTTTGATAAGTTGTTTAATAGTCTTTGTACATAACAAGTCAACATTTATTACATCGTTTATGAAATTAATAATGATGTAATAAATTCAATGATAATAATGAAGCTGAAAATAAAATTACTTTATTAAATTCATTGAATTATTGAAAAGGAAAATGAAAAGATCAAGAATTGATGAAATTAAATTCTATTGAAATTAAAATTTAACTCAAAATAGAAATTTCAATTTAGAATCGAAATTTAATTTTAATTCAAATTTAAATTTAAGAAAATTGAAATTTAAAATTTAACACATTGTAACATTATTCATTTTATTTCTGTAAGTGATATTTAAAGGACATGAGATTGACATTTATTAAACTTTATTCCTTATTCAACAAAGAAGATATTATATTGATGAAAATTATACTACAATTTAAACTAAGGAATATGTAAAAATTGATATTTGCAAATTGCATTTCTTGATAAAACTTTATTACAAATATTCGACTATGTATGAAGAAATAAGAAATCATACAAAACAATCTTATGTACAAGATTGAAGAATTTTAAACGAAATTCGAATTTCATTGAAATCAAATCTACCGACTGTGTGAATATTTCGATAGTTCATTTAAAAACAATCCAAAGAATTTTATTGATTGTTCGTTATATTTTTGGTTCGAAGTTAAATTCGGATCGTGATTGACTTTTTAAAGCAATATTTTAAAAAACATTACTCTTTACTTGACTTAAATGAAATTTAAAATTAAACTTAAACTTAAATTGAACTTGAAATTCAATTTAATTGAACTTCGAAAGAATGTTTATTATGTTTTGATGCATTCAAAGTAATGTTTAATGTTGTTACAAATTTATGGCTATAATATATTCTCGAAAGTACCGTTAAATTTGTTTGTCCAATTTTTATATGCGAAGATGAACATTAATAGGAATAAATATTTTCGAATAAGACAAGCGAAACTATGTGGCATTTAGTCGTAAATTTCTTGAGCTTTGGAAGGTTGTACAATTGGCTTTGTATGTCGCGACAGTTAATGTTGCCTTGTATGTTATAAGTAATATATTCCTGTATATCATATATTTTAATACTATCCAACCTTTTTTTATGTTCATGCATTTTGAAAAAGTTACTTTTAGAACAATTTATAATCCGACATTAATGGAGTTTCGTAGTTTCGCTCATAAATTGGAATTTAATTTTTATTTCAAATTATTATTAAAATATCATTTTATCGTGCTTGGAAACTTCCGTTCTATCTGATCGTATAGTAATGTATGTATTGGAGAAACATGGAATTCAAAATTTATTATTATTTCCTTGTTAATTTGAAGCATCGAAATTAAAATGAGATTGAAATTAAATTTTAAAAATGTTCTTATATATTAAAATGTTTGAATGATTCAAATTTTGATTTGACTTTTGATAAAATAATTTAATATACTTTTTGTATATTCAAAATAAGAATGTTTTATTCTAACTCATTTTATAAATTTCTGATACATTCGGAATCTAAATTTT
The DNA here is from genome assembly GCA_022817045.1 of Psix sp. ZL-2020. NCBI lineage: Eukaryota > Metazoa > Arthropoda > Insecta > Hymenoptera > Scelionidae > Psix > Psix sp. ZL-2020. Next base: position 4,433 of record JABFQD010005028.1, read on the forward strand.
AGAAACATAAAAAATTAAAAATATTCAGTTATCATTACAGACAGCTTATTGATTTTCTAAATTAGCTCTGAATTTTGCATTTGAATTACATTTTTATTTAAAAGGAAATTCGTACAAAAATTCATTTTAATTTTGAATGAACAATCGAAAAATAAGAATTTTTTATTCAATAAAATAAATCTTTTTAAAAAATAATTTTTTTTTTTTTAATTTTTATTAGAAAAATATTTTTTTTTATTTTAAAATTTTGCTACATTTTATTTTTAATTTAATCAATAATGTATTGGTCAATTGCCCCTCAATAAAGGACCATGTTCTATCAAGTTAATTCATTATCCGAATCCGTCAATTTGTATGTATACTCGTGCATAACAGCTGTTTAACGCCTCACGACTGTCCGTGTTTCGAGGTATTTTGATAGGAGATCATCGAGTAATATGGGTCAACTATTTACATGGCGTTGTAATAATCATTGTAAATCGTGAAAGGTCGACAGAGTAAATGTTCAAAACAAACTTCCAAACTTTTAATTTCGAATGAGTATTATGTTCTTGATTAACAAATGCGAAACTTTGAAAACCTGATCTTACACGATATAAACGATTTCAAAAATAGTTTAATATTCGAAATAGAAATAAAAAAATGACATGTGTACCAACAGAATTTTGAATTATTACAAAAACATGCAATATAAATTAAAACATTACAATGTTTCTGTAACAAATTTGTGTAATTATGTACAATAATGTTTACACAGTAACTATAATCTGATGAGAAATGATATTAATTTCGAAACGTCGACCACAGCTCCAATTATTTAAGTTCTCTATAAGGCGCAATTTTCTTCACAAACAAACAAATAAATTAAAAGGAACAATTTTGAAATATCTGATCAATTTTAAAAATAGTTATTGCAATTATGTTACCGGAAAATCTACTTTATGAAATGTATATGGTATTCGATAACAGTGTAAACAATGAAATACAAGTGGCGTGTGACTTATTCAACTACTGGAAACCCTAGACGACAGATAATTAAGGGAATTAGACTAAACTAACCTAAATACTAACATCAAAACATTTAGAATGATCATCTGAAATTGAAAGTGACGGAGGATAACGAAGACACTATGTTTAAATAAAGCTTATTTGAATGTTGAATTACAGTTTGAATTGTTTATATACCACTTAATACAAAATCATTTTTGGCTAAAAAATGACAATTCAAAAGTTAAATTAAGAATATTGGTTAAAAGTCATCCACATCTAACAGCAGATGGCGCTACATTAAATGAAAAAGAAATATTTTCCTCAACTTTGAAAGAAGTGTACCGAAAGAATTTGCAGGAAAACTAACAGTTCTTTGAAGACAAATAGAAATTTAACTTTTTCCAAACAATCAAAAAAGTTGATTTGGCGAAGAATTTTAAAGTTAAATCATTGAAGAAAGTTTACCATTTTTGAAAGCGTATTCTATAATTGTTATTTTGATATTTTAACTTCTAATGAGATGTTTTTACAATTGAAAATAATTATATTGCAAATGAAATAGAGAATATGATATTTTGTAAATGTAATGACAAAATTCGTACGCCATCTAGCGAGTGTTGGGAAGAACTTTTTTTATTTGGAAAACCAAAATCAATTTGCCCGTGATAATCAAATAACCTACTTTCCTTCTTTTAAAATTGCAAGTTCTTACGTCTTAAAAAAGGTTTAACTTCGTTTATGTTAAAATATGTATTGTCGGTTTACAAAAATGTATCGATAATGTTTTAATTCCTTTCTAATTTCACTAAATTCTTAGAGCATGGAATATTAATGTTAAGTGTAAAGTCGACATGAAGCTCTTAAGTAAGTTGTAAGAAGTCTGAAGTCAATACTAACAGTCTTTACGAATCTTTGATGTATATCAACGTATTTCATCTTCCAAATTTTCTTGCCACTCTCAGAATCTTATTCCCACGAAAATGAGTCGAATTTAGTTAATTAAAATGAACTTATTGTTGAAAGTAAATTAGCCTAGAAATGTGTCTATGAAATTGAGTCATAACAATTATTGTATTTTCTAACTAATTAATTATTAATTAACTGATAAAAGTCTTTCTATAACATTCACCTAAAAATTTAGCGATAAATGAAAAATTCGCAAAAAAAATCATACAATGTTGATTATATTCTATCTTTAATCATAAATTACGATCAGGAACATTGAAACTGGAAATCAGGAACATAATTTTCCATTAATGTTAGGAGAATTTCAAAGTGCTTTGGTTTCATTTGTTAGTGAAGATAAAAAAGTAGACTACAATTTATTGCAAAAGTTTTTTTATTCAAAATGACCGTTTAAGAACTTGCGTCAAATTCAGTAAAGACTCAATTAATTAAAAAATCTGGCGACTAAGTACCTAAGAAAAAAGCTTTTAAAGAAGAACATCACTATTTTCAAAAGATGAATGATAAATGACTTGGATTACTTCCAATTTTCTCTTTTTGACTTCAGGCAAGTTTTATTTGACATCAATTCAAGCGATAATATCGACCATACAGAATTACAATGAGTTTACAATGAATCCGAACCGAAAACAAAAATTAATATTTTATGCTACGTGTAATTGTTAAGATACGGAAGGAATCATTTTTTGCTCTCAAAATGTTGTTTTTTTCTTTTGAAAAAATATGATAAAATGTGATACATACAGGAAGTTTACATGAGGTAAATGCAAACGATGTTCGGGATTTATCAAAGGACATTTTTTCATGAAATTATGCGGATAAAAATATTTTAAGGTGAGACTAAAAATTATGGCAATCGCGTTGAAAAGACATGAAACTGCATGTAGAAGGGTGAAAACTCACCCTTCAGGCACATTTTCATCCCATCGAATCGGAAGAACGTTTTTCACAGATGTTAGTCACGTGCATTCGATCGATAAAAGCTATGTCAGATGACTATTTTATTTCAAAGTATCCAAAAATAAAAACAACAATTGCAGTAAGATACAAAGATTTTAGGTAATATTTAATATCAACAATTGAAAAAAGTTTACTTAATAATTTATTAAAAATATATTCAGTTATTAAAAATTCTAAAGAGTAAACAATATTTTTAGCTTTAACAATATACAATATTTTGAGAAGATTAAAAAATATCCCGGAAAAATAAAAAATGTATCAGAGAATTTTGTTATAATTGCATTAAGTAAAGCGAGGTTTTGGTTGAAAATTAACATTTATTTTTCTGAAGATTGTTACGTCATCTATAGTAAAAATCGAAAAATAAGTATAAGCTTTCACACGTTGGTGTGTAATAACCTATACAACGCACGCTTTTTTATACGAGAAGCATTATTTGTTATAATATTTCACACAATATATATAGAAAATAACAATGTTTTGTACAAGAAAAGATTATTCTCAGGAGCTTTACAAATTGTGAAAATAAGCATGAGCTTTTTAAAGGTAGTCGTGAATACAGTTTTGCCAATTTTGTTAACAAAAAGGATAATAAAAGTTTAATTTAAAAATTATTATTAATTTCATAACCAAACTACGCTTGTGAATCCGTCTTAAAATTTTAAAGTTTATTAAAAACTTGTAGGAAATGCATTTTCATGAAATTGAAAATAAGTATTTTAAGAAAATAAATCCGCTTCATCTGCCTCATTTCAAAAACAAGAAATCATTATAAATCTACAATTCAAGGTAAAATTACGTGACTTCTTTACAAAATGTTGTAAAAAACGTGAGGGAATTGTTTTCTGGTGTTCAAATCGATTTATACATCTTTGTTTTCATTTAATTTTGACAATCTATAAAAGTACAAACGTCTGTAAACACAGTTTCGGTATGACCTTGATATATATATTTTAAATGAGTTTTCAAAATTTAATCAAAATCGCAATAAAAATGTAAAATCCAAATGTAACAGTAAATTGATAGGATTTTAGAGTCCTCTTCCGTTTGAAAACATAGAATTGGAATTTTTTATCAAATGATGTTAGTTTGTAATTAAAAGGCTTTGGCGCGCAAATGAAAGTTCCTTTTCTATGTTTTCAATTCTCGCCTGATTACGTACGTTTCTCGTGGAAAGGTTTTTGATGCAGAAAATTATATAGTTCTATAATTGAAACTTATATATTTTCCTTCGTGATGATAATCAGATAAAAATATGTCGACGCTGGTAAAGCAAATTATTGATATTTTTTTTAATAATATTGAGTACAACAATTTTGAAATATTCTTTACTAAAAAATTGTTCAGATTTCTTTTTAAAGGAGAACGAAAATTCGAAAAATACACCCGAATCATCATTTTTTATTTCTAGAATGGATAACTCGGTGGTGAAACGGGGACGAAATTTTCGTCTGCTCGACGCCGACGAGTTGCCAATGCTCCTGGATTTTGTTAGTGGATATCTACCTGAATCATTAAAAGTACGTATTTTATATTTATGTTTCCAATAAATATCTGTTTCCAAATAAATATTATCGCTGTTTATCAAAACAATCAGCTTGGGCTGGCTAGCGACCTGATGAACCAAGTTGTTTGTTTTGAAATACTACATTTATTCACGCTTGTATTTTGTTTTGACCTTCAAAATTTGATTGCGTTTATTTATTTATTTATGTATTCTTTCCAATTATTAATAAAAACAATTCGCAAACAATCTTTTGTTTCTATTTATTTACCAACATTGTTAAGTGGCTTCGCTTCTAGATAGCGCTTTTAAAAGCAAAAAGAAGAGGTTTTGAGGAAAAATCGTTGCAAAATACGAATATATGAAAAATCATCATACATATTTCGTCACATACTCATGAATGATTCATGACCGAAATTTTCATATCATCCCAAAATTACTCAACGTGAGAACTTTGCATGTATCGCAGAGTCTCGCAAAGTTATTTGTCAAACAACTGCATTCTTTGCCTTCCGAATTAGTATGCGGCGTAACTTCGTGTTCTTTTCTAAAACGCACAAAAGCACGAAAGAAAATCGCATGTTATCTTGCAGAGGTTTGATATAGTTCGATGTTACAACCTTGAACTTCTCTACTACGGGGTCAAGGCCAAGGTCATTTATAGATGTTAAACAAATGGAAGATAAAGAAAATGATTGTCAAATGAACTAAAATTGGTCCATTGTTGCGAAAATGGGAATGAAAAAAAGAACGTCCTTTTCATTTGTAACGTTTCGTTAATTTTCGAAATAACGAAAATTTCACTGCGGAGATTCGAACTTAATTGTGTGACCTGATTATGGATTAAAAGATTCACCGAGATTAAATCTGGTCATTGTTATTTAGACGGATCGAAAATAAACAGATAGTGATTCGGATTTAATTAGATTATGTTCCCTCGATTTTCACTCAGCGATTTACTTATTCGAACCAGAAACGTGTGCGCGTTTATCAGCATTGACGGAGAATTGCGAGATCTAACACTTCGTTTAACAAGATAAACCATGTCATGTCGTGTGTTTATCGGCAATATTTAAACAACTGTTGATGTTTAATCGATGAATTAAATAGACATAAACTCATTGTCGATGAAGAATAAATCGGTAAGGTCAAAATAAGGGTTTCAGTGAAAAAACTATTATCATTTCAAGATAGGATTTGGCCTTTTGCGAATACACTCTAATCCCGTTTCACGAAACACTTCAGCAACGGAAGCGCTGGTTTCATACAACGATAACGTTGCACATGCGCTTTAGGCGCCTAGAAGATTAAGCGCATTTAATTCATTTTGTAATGTTTATTACTTTGGTAATATTTCATTTCAGAAACTGTTTTAATATTTCAAATCAGATGTTTAAGTAATACAAACAAAAATCATACAACATGTTACAATTATTATTGTATATGATTATTATAAGATATATGAAATATCATAAATATTCCTATTTATAAATCTTTTTGAACAAAATTGTTCACGTATATAATATAAATTTGATTATAGTTGGTTTTGCAATAAAAATGTTATTGAGAATAATTGAAATTTGTATATTAATATTTATTCATCAAAATTATGCTATTAATTATTATTTATTAAATAGGAATACATAATTACAAATTTGTAAGTCTAAAAGAAAGTTGAAGAGGGTATTTATTTTTATTTGACTATTTTTAAATTCACCGCGAAAACATTTCAATTTTTAAACAGCTATGAATTAAGAAAAGTAGAATAATTTATTTTAATTAATGGAGAACTATTGCTTAATAATTTAAAAATTTATTGTAAATGTAAATATTGATCTGTCAAATTCATGTTGGTTCGTCGTCAGTTCTGAATTCCAATTCAACATTACTTGCTTATTTTACGTGTTGTTGATAAGCTTTGAAATCGACTTTTTCAGAAACTTTCAAACTACTTCGACGATACAAAATAGTCAAATATATTCTTTTACAGAGAGTAAGCTTTTCTTTCTTTATAAATACGCAAATGTAAAAAAGCAGAAACAAATAAGAACGTTTATTTTATACAAGGTATTTTATCATAAATAACATATACTTTTTATATTTGAAATATTTTTGATTCCTTTCCAAAAAATGATGATTCTTTTGAATAAATAAATTTGTTTAAACAAATTTTTACTTCCTTTTTCAAATAACTTTACATAAAACTTGTTTATTTATTTTTATTATAATATTCCAAATGTATTATTTTCCATAT
>JABFQD010005029.1:0-11103 GCA_022817045.1 Psix sp. ZL-2020
CCACCACTTGACACCGATTTTCATTTGATTACTTTACAATTAATAGAAACAAAATCATTATTATATTTGCCTTAAACAATAATCTTGCACTTCTTAATGTTTCTCTTCAATTATTTGAATAATATATCCAATTTATGATTCTTCGATAAATCTCTATATCTATGTCAACACAAATAGAATTTGTTGGTACTTCAGTAACATCTAAAGGTCATGCAATCTGTTTTACAAATGCTCATCATATAAAATTACACGTCTCTGCAATACACAAACACCACTACTATTTAAAAACCGTCTTCACTTGAGTCACTGCTATAAGCTAATTGTTCTCGCCACCATTCGCAAACTTCCATCATAACGCTCGACATTTTGGGTGTTGCGACCTTCGTCGTCAAAGTCTCCTTTTGCTGTCGAGACTGTTCTGTCGTTTCCATTACGTGTGGCAAATTATTTTTCACAGATTCTGCAATGTAAAATATTAATAAACAGAAAGCAAAAGAACATTTGTTATTAAGGCTGTATTAACCCTATTACGAAAAAATATTTATTTAGCCATAAAAAGAATTTACGAATTATTTATAAAACCAGACTGTGAAACATTTCTTGGCGTATTCATTATTTTGAAAATTCATTAGTATAAGAAGATTAATACATCCTTAAAAAAATTGCCTATTTCATTACGTGTTGCTCTGTTATTCCTCTTCTTAGAAACTGAAATTTTTTCTTTGTCCGACCGAATTGAAGCTGGATCTGATAATGTCGGAGCTAAGTATTTTCTCCCCGAAGCACTGCCAATGCTGTCGGATCTTGGCAGCACAGGTTTCTTCGTTTTACTAACCGGAATCTCAGAAATCTGAAAATCAAAATGAATTAAATTTAATTGATGATAACATTTATAAATTGAATTCTATTCTCTTTTTGAAAAACTCACCTTCGTTTCCAATTCTTCTTCTCTTTCTACGGTAGTTTCTTTGCTTTTTTCTTCAGTATTTTCTTGGACTGGCATTTGAATATCATTTGTAGCCCGAAGACCAGCGATCAGACTATTTTGTTGTTTCTATAAAAACAAATGTTTGTGAAATGTGTTAATTTTAGAATTCACAGACACAAAGTAGACTTACTGATCTGATTTTTTTTAAACACCCTTCCAACCAAGTTCGTATGGTTTGTTTTGCAACCTCTTCTTCAATGATATATTCGAACTCTTCTCGAGCTAACAATTCCTCCAATTGCAGCGCTTTCCTAATATCCACTGAGCGATACGATAACATGCTAAATGACAGAAAAAAGAATACTGATTTATGTAGAATATTATTTATTTCAAATAACTGTTAATCAATCATTTGATCATATTACTTGATGACGTCATGAAATGTAACATCTTCTCCATTGTGAAGGCGTTCAAGTTCATAACACATGTACTTGAAAAGTAATCTGTCTTTCTGTGGATCAGTTTCAAGTCTTCCCTTTAATAATCTTAAAATGAACTTCACCTAGAATTTAATATTTACATATTTGTTAGAATCTTTAAAACAAAACGCAAAAAATGACTAAATTTTAAATTGAACAAATGACACTTTTATCTTATTACAAAAATATATTTAGTTAGTATGCTTTTACAAAGGTCTGTTTAACAAACGTTTGAAGAATCAGCTTACTCTTCTCACAGGAATCACGCCTCTTTGATGTATATCCACAACGTTCCAAGTATTCTGGAAATTCCTGATGTCAGCATAAGACAATAAAGCATCTTCTTCGTTGGAGTAGAATAAAGAAAAGTTCTCCATTATAATAGCTAGAAGAAGCCAAAGTTAATTCATAATCGCCAAATTACATAGTAATATGTATTTATTTACAACATTCTCCACTTGAATAATATTTCTCACTTTTTAAATTATATCTTACCCACTAAGAGATTCAAGACAATGTATGTTATGATGACATAGAAGGTACAGAAGTAGCAGAGCGAGGCATAAAAGTTTCCACAATCAGTCTCCCAATAATTATCCGCTGGGGTGCAGTATGGCGGTTGGATCATGCAGTCGTGCATTATTTTGTTCCAGTCCTCTCCGGTAACTATACGAAATAGCATGGCCACTCCAGTAACAGGCGACTCAAAGTTGGCTCGCCTGAAAATTGATAATACAGAAATAATAAATGCATTATTGTATATGCAATGTTTATAAACAAATACAAATAATAAATTAATGAAAAATATACAAAATATGAAGCACCTTCCGATTCCTTCGCCATACTTGACTGTACCAAATAATATAGTCCCTGCCAGGGCATAGAAAAAGACCAATAAAAACATTCCGAAGATGATAAAAAAGCTTTTGCAAACCGACACTCCAACAGTTAGCATCAGCATTTTTAAAGTCGTGTGCTTGCCAGTGATGGTGAAAAAGCGTAATATTACAACCATGAAACCGATCATGTAAGATAGATCTTTCTGTGAAAATATTTAGAAAGTGAATACCAAAACTAAATATTTGAAGGTCTTATTATAAAAAAGTATCTGAAAATTGACTATCGAAAAATCATACATTCATCGTCGAGTGAATGATGATCCAAATGACTCCAAAAGAAGTAACAAAGAGGTCGTATCTATTTCTTCTAGACTGCCAGTAGCCTCTTGGTGTAAAGGCGATGTTTTTCATTATGACCTCAACTAAAAAGACAAGAGTCAACATGGCGGACAAAAGAGCCAGAGTTTCAGTATGTTTTTCTTCTATTCGCCACTGGAAAATTATTGAATAAAATTTATTTGTACATGTTAGTACTACATTATTTCAAGAAATATATTATTTAATTAGATTCGAATATTAACTTACAGATACACATAGCAAAGCACTGTTTATGAGCACCATCACTGCAATAAATCTTTTGAAACAAATATTCTGTGTAATATCATAAACAAAAGCTCGAAACTTTTTGCCATCTGGTCTGGGCGGCAGGTGTAAAGGCTGTGCGATTTTCAATCGCTTTTTCAAATCACACCTATAATAAATTGAAAAAATTCAGTCAGTGCAAACTAGAAACTTTTAGATCTGCAAAATTCGATGTTTAAAAAATTATGTAAAATATGATGATATATTCATTAAAACTGTTATTCATGAATACTGACCATCTTCTCTGATCAACAGTTAACAACGCAGTGCCTCTGTTTTCGGAGTAATTAGCGATAACTACACCAACGAATAATGTCAAACCAATCATACAACCGAGGAAAATATAAATATGTATATAAATTGCATGTACCTGTAATCGAAAACATATATTAATCGATAAATTATAGAAGAAAACATAAATTTACAATAAACTGATACTTTTTTAGTCATTAAGGAATTATACAAACCGGTCCTAGTGCTTTGATAAGAATATCTCGAACGTCAAGCCAGCCTTTAAAAGAAAGCACTTCAAATAACGCGAGCATAGCATCGCCGATATTGTCAAAATTGAAACGTCTTGGATTTGCCCTGAAAGGAATTGCAAAAGTTATACAATGAAATATCTAATTTAAAAAAAACGATATGAACAATTGTTACCAAACGCGAGGCACTAGAATCGATGGAAAACTCTCATTCTTGCCAGGTTTGATTTTCATTTTCGTGACGAAAACCCGTCGCATAAAAACACCCACGCAATCTTCTTTTTTGGTAATCGTTGGGTCGTTGCACCGAGCCAATCTACCGCCATACAGCTGCACCCCATAACTTGCAAATACGAACATGAGTAGAATAAGCAAAGTGGATACGAGCAAAATTTCTTTGAATCCTCGACACAACTCGTAAACCACTTTGCGCATGTGCGGCACCAAAGTAAAAATTCTTAGGGGACGTACGCATCTTAAGATCATAAGTAACTGAGCTGCAGAGTTTGGTGGAACTTTTCTGGGCATCCAACATAAAAATACCAAACTCACCTGGAAAAAAAATATTCAATTTAGGTTTATAAAAATGAATTAATTATAGATAGTAAGGTGACTTACAAGAAATATAAAAACGTCGAGAACAGATGCGACATCTTTGATGTAGGCTTTTGGAGTGAAAAATAAACCATCTGCGAGTATTTTTAATGTTAGCTCTATGCTCATAAAAACAACGAAACCATACTCGGCGATTTGTAAAATTGGCACTTCCATAACGCGATATTTTGGTGTCTCAAACATCATTGAAATGCAAGATAAAGTCGTTGCACAGATCATAAACCAGTCCAAGTATGTAACGAGGCCAAGAAAATTGCTGGAATATTTATGAGATATAAAAACACAATTAATCAAAAATAGTTATTCTTATTTCAATATAGACTTCAAACATTTATAAATATATAAATCTATTCAATTTCAATTTTTTTGTTTTCTCCTTATCAGTTTTGATTATACAATTTTTTCTCAACAACTTACTGAAGCGTTTTATATTGAACTTTTCGTTCTTTTCCAGTCAACGGATCCTTGAGTCTTGCATCATATCTGGCGTATACCAAAAGTTGACAGAATTTTCGAAATTTGCTTTCACGAGGCACCGCAAATAACGGAGTATCAAAAAAGGGATGGTTTTCTCGCAGATCCTCTTCTCGTTGATTTCTGAAATGAAAAACAAATTGTACTAACTTTGAATCATTTGGTTCTTTAATTTATCTTTTCTTTACCTTCTCATTTCAGCTTGCTGTCTCTTAGCCTGTAAAAGTTTGATATCCAAATCGTGAGGTCGACTTCTTGAAGATGTCATCCTGTTAATGGCTCCCATGTCTCCGTTTTCCATTAGGTGCTCGTAGGTTTGTTTGAGTTTGATGGATCCACTTCGAACACTTCGGCGAATGGACCTGGTGAAAGATCTAATATCATTTAAATTGGTAAGATGCGAAACCTTTGGCCCGATTTTTAATGTGCAGCTTACTTTTTTTGATCAATCCTCAACTGTTTCGTGCTACTCACAGTTCCTTGGGGCTTGATTAAACCTTTCCCAGGCACAGGTATCATTGCAGAATCACCCAGAAGTAGTCTTTGATTATTCGAATCGCTAAAAAATAGAACTTCATTAAGATTAATACGTATCCATTTTTAGACATTATTTTTACATCATTTAAAACAGAGGTTTTTAACATATTTTAGTAAATGAAAAATAACGTTTTTTTAATGTTTAAAACAGTTCATAAAACATTTTTATTCTAATTCGATGGTGATTAATCATTCATTTAAAAATGTCTTTATAATAAACAATTGTTAACAATCGTAAAAAGTAATATCTAACTGTATAAAAATAGAAACTAACTTGATAATGTAATTAATCGCTGCTTTTTTCAAACTAATCGTCACATTTCGTACTTTCGGGGGGTCATTCATAATTTTGACAGGTCGCTGTTTGCGGTATACTATTTTCGAGTCAAAGGTCTCATTAAATCTTCTGGCACTTCCATTCTCATCATCTTCAACTTCAAATACAAACTGCCGCATGAAGCTTTCCCTTACCTTAAAAATACAAAATATTGAGTTACTATAGTATGGCTATAATTAAAAAAATAGCACCAAAGTGAAAACGCACTTTAGGTAAGTTAAAATCCGAAGGTACTTTATGTAAACAAGTCATTTGTGGGCTGTCTGGGAACTTTTCAAATATTCTCAACCTAAATGGCAGAGTTTCTTTAATCTCGGCACTTTGCTCTCGGAATTTAAGTTGTTTTAACTTTTTGATATCTTCGTCCAACTCAAGATTGTCCAAAATCACAGCGACGAACAAGCTCAATACAATCTGTAAGAGAAAATTCAATGTTTTATTCATTTAAATTATTCATTAATAGATATTTGTATATTTTCAAATTATTATTTTACGTGAGTAAATAAATATGTAAAATAGTAAATAAAAGATTATGTAAAGCTTACACACCAGAGTAACGAACAGATGGTAACAAATAAAATAAACCGCTACCAAGGGAGCCATTGTCTCGTGTGTTCGGAGCATCGTTTCATCCATGACTTCCACCCAAGCTTCTTGCGTCAAGATTTGGAACATAGACATAAATGCCTGGAAACAAATATAATAGCCAAATTATTACAAAAATTAACAATTAATAATAAAAAGTAAAATATCATTCTCTGAAAAAGCTCACCTCGGGGAACGTTTCGAATTTCGTGAAGTCACAGAGAAAACAAAAAAGTTGCATGGAAATGCTTGACGATATGACCAGTAAGCACATAGTGAAGATAATCAAACTGCCTAATTTCTTTCCAGGGCCGAAAATTTTGTACACGAAATCTTCCAACATCGGTGAAGCTTTGATAAGCCTCACAACGCGTAGTACCTGTAAAGATTAACATCAAATGAGAAATATAATTCGATGTAATATGAATAAATACATCTTAAAAACACAAACCTGAAAATATGTAAATCCAGATAAATAAAACAAAGGTATAATATGAATCGTCGTTCCTACGGCTAAAAGCAGCTCGAATTTGTGAATAGAGTGCTTGTAGTAGCTACGGAAACCTAGGCACCAAATTTTGAACAAAGTTTCGAGGTCGAGGAAAATGGTGAACGCAACTTCGATATAGTAATATTTGGAGTAATAGGCAACTTTGGGTCGTTCAACGTCTTTAAAGTTCATCGTTGCTGTTGTGATTCCATTAGCTAATATGGCTATCATGACCACCATACGAAATTGCGGAGAGCGTAAAATGGCATGACACAGTGGCGACGCGGGACCACCATGCTTGTTTTCGTCGACTGTTATGAGTTTCCAACCGTTGTCATCTCCAATTAATATCTGTATATAAAAACAAATCAAAAATGTATCAACTGATTTGCATAAAAACAGGTATTCAAAATCTCATCTGAACTATATTTATAATTAGATTTTCACGGTACTTCTAGATCCTTAAAAAACCTCAATGAAAGATCATTAAAACCTATATTTCATGTAATCAATTATTTAACAAATAATTTTCTGTTCAAATTCTTTATTTCATTATATGATTACTTTTCATTTCTTATACCTGCGATGCAGAACTATTATTAATGTGTCCACGAACTCCCCACATCTGTTGAAATTGTACCCGAATCTCATTAAACGTTTCAGTGATAACAGCGATGAAAACATTTTTCACGAGCCAGGCGAGGAAAAATATCATTGTGCTGAAGTAAAGAATCGCTCTCCATGCTGGCAAACTGTCGATAGCTCGATACATAATAAACACCCAGCCTTCTTGAGATGCAGCTTGGTACACGGTGAAAATGCTGGTCGCTAAAATCGTAATCAAATTAATAAATAAACTACATGTCAATCCTTAGTGAAATAAATGGAATAACAACAAACTGAATATGCAAAAGAGCTCATTTGAATAAAAAACAATTAACTCCGCCAATTATGTTTGTTCAACTACTAACCAAATTCATCGAAGCCATTGAAGCCCATAATATATCTTGACATTTCCAGCTTCATACATTTCATTCCTTCCGGACATTGATACCCTGATTTTGGATCCGTGGAGCAAAAAGTATCTGGTATTGCCAGGTTATTGATAGTGACATAGTTTGGATTTGTGGTATTCAAGACACAGTGGTTTTTCAATTCGCCAAAAAACTGAACTCCTAGAAGTCCGTACAAAGACATAAAAAACAGGAAGAACAGAGTGACATTGTAAATTTGTTGGCTTGATCGTCTGTAAAAATAAGATAATTAAGTTAGTATCGCAAGAAAAAGTGACTTTTTCGGTGTACCGAAAGACATGTATACTTGAATATTTGGTTGATCCTAGCTTTAGGCATGGAGAATTTGAGGAAAACGCGAAGGAATCTTATCATTATCAAAGGTCTCGGACATCGTAGTATAGAGGCGTAACTGAAGTCATTGAGTAGGCCGAACATCTCGAACGTGTGTATAACAATTGATATCCATATAAACAGAACCATGATCGCATCGAACTGGCACCAGTGGTCTTTTAAATAAGATTTATCTCTCTAAAAAAAAAAGAAGAAACGATAAATCGAATAAATCAACTCGTTTGAATTTCAAGCTAAAAAAATAAAACAATTCAAAACATACAAAATATTCCATTTTACACAATTAAATTTGGATATTAAATTTCATTTCATCGTTTCCTAGAATTCAAATTGTTTTTTTTTTTTTTTAATAAGTTGATTGAATAAAAATGACTTACTTTCATTACTCCGCGAATGTGCATTTTTGCGAACATCTCCGCGGTGAATAAAAGCGCGACGAAGAGATCGGAAAAAAAGGTGACATATTGTAATGCTGGTATCTTTTCGAATGTTTTAGGCGTGTTCAAGCATACTGACGCTAATGAAACTAATGCACACGATCTCATAAGCCTTCGCACCCACATCTGTGAAAAAAGGTGAAAGATGTTAGTAATGTGTTTTTTAAGGTAGGTGTGTTTAATCAGCAAACATCGATGCAAATACCTTATTGACCCATTCGATGTCGGCACTTTCATTGAGAGACTCCTCTGGGCCATAGTCCGCCAGGATGGGCTCCCCTTTTAAACTTTGCTTGCGACCCAGCATTTTTTCTCTGCTACTTTACGCGTATTCAAATCACATCTGAAAACATTAGTAAACAAATAAAAATGATAAACGAATAATAAAATATAAAATTGCACCAAACTAAACTGATCTAACACAATTAACACGGGATGGAAAGAGACAGATACAACAATAATTGGGATTATTAATTAAACAATGAAATAAAATAAATAAGTTCGAAAATAGTGTTTATAATAAACTTTGCAATTTAATTATGTAAATTGTAGTTTGATAAGAAGAAAAAAGAAAATTTAGAATTAATTTATATTCAGTTTTTTTATAAATTGAAAAAATTGCATTTGACTAAACAATGACTTCTTTTATTTGTGTTACAAAAATAGAACAAAAATTACTTGGAGGTTATAAAAACTGAAATGAAAAAGGAATGTAACATTTATTGCGTGTAGTTTATTGCTAATAATTGTTGCTCAATGTCATATTTGGATTGTCAAAAAATATTAACATTGATAGTTTGTGAATTATTAACGAACGAGCTAACTTTTCACTTACTATTTTGGAGATGATTCAGCTCAGAATCTCTGATCAGCAATATCAAATTTGTTTCATCTTGAGTACTGCTGATAAAAGAAAAATGAGGTTTTTACTTTCGTGTAAACATTCTATTCGAGTAACAATTCTATAGTAGTAAACAATATTCGGTACTGATGTGTAGAAGAGAACGAAACATCTGCGATGTATGGAGCATGAGCAGCAGCATCCTATATTCCTTCCAGCGAAAGATCAATATTTTAAACACCGTTTACGATTTGACCAGATTTGACTTCGTGTCAAGCGATTGGGATTCGTCTAGAACTTGATTTTAACGACCTCGCGAATTATACTCGCGAGGTCTGTTGAGCCAATCGCGAAACATGTAAAAATAATTTTCAACTATGAAAATGTAATCCAATCTGGAAATATTAAATAAAGTTTGTGGAAACGTTTTGAGATACGCCTTAAGTGTGTTTACAGTTTTCAAACAAAATTACTGCTTGGTCTTTGAAATTTCGAATGAAAAATAAAAATAAATGTTTTTTGTATTTTTAATATTAAGTTATTTATTTTCAAATATAAACATGCTATATAAAGTGAGACTTTCAAAAGTGAGAAATATTTTGTAGAAACGAAGTTTGAATAATACAAAAAATGTTTCAAAAATGAAGAATATTTAAGAAAATATTTTAATTTTTGAAAATGAAGAAATTTGATATTCAGGAACAATTTTAATGTTTTTGACAAATTGAAAGAATGCAAGGAAAATATATTTCATACTGCATAGTATTTTCAACGTGAAAGTTCAAAGTTATTCTGCAATGAAATAGTTCAAAAATTATTTCTAATTTTATTTTTCATTTGCATGTTTCAGATTATTTTAGGTTTGGCACTTTTTAGCTAGCGAATGTTTTTGTTTCACAGTATTATAATAATAGCTGGTTTGCTTTCGAAGTCTACTAAAATGAAAATATATTTTAATTATAAATAATTCCGAGTTTTTATAAAAAAATACTTCACCTTAAATTTTAAATCAAAAAACGAATCAACCATTTAGATACGGATTGTTTTTAGTTTTTCTTTTAAAGTTTAATAATAAGTCTCATTCATGAATACCTTTTTATGATATATAAAAATAATATATTACATAATTTCATCAACTGAATTTTTTTTAATGGTTTTATTGTTGCTCAAAAGTGAATGTCTGAATATAATTCGCATAAATAATTGAATACATAAAAAATTAGGATCAATTTCGGTGAACTTGATACAAAAAAGTAAAGTTGATGTTTAAAATTGCATAAGTTTTTTTATTTATTTTTAGTTTTTTTTATGATTTATTTATTACAAAATCGTCTATCGAAAAACATTTTTCAATGTTCTTGAACATTGAAAAAAAAACGTAATGTACCATTACCTTCCTTGAAAAGTAAACATTGTTGGCATCCCTGCAGAAAACCAACATAATTCATTTTCTAGGTTTCTAAAAGAGTATTTTCGTAATTGAAAGCCGTGTGCAATTGGTTCTTTTGTACTAGCGTGTATAAACCTACATTACGCACACTTCTTCGAACGAAAAACATTTGTCACACGGGCACTACACGCCCTTGTATAAAAATGTACTGTTTCATCGCATGTACACGTTTTCTTCACACATGCAAATGTAACACTAAGTTTTCTTCCACTAAAGAAAGAGAAGAAACCTTTCTTTAGGAGTGATATCCTGTTTTTCCCTTTCTCTCAAGAGTCAATTTGTGTTTTTATTTGCTTCTTTAACGAAAAATATTGTACCTCTCTTGGTGCGTAATATATTATTTCACTCTTTTATTAGCTTTTACCACGTAAAAGTTTTATTTTACATACGTTTTATTCTCTCGCAGAAGTAAATTTGATTTTATCTCTTCCGTCTCAGAAGTAGATCTTTACCTTTACTTGTAAGGAAAAATATTATGTGTAGGATAGATGTAAAGAGAGCCTCTCTTGGTGTAAAATATTAGTCGAATTCTGACCTAATTTGATAGCAAAAACGTGAAATAATACGCCACAGTATCACGATTGTAAATATATATATATA
>JABFQD010005030.1:0-11103 GCA_022817045.1 Psix sp. ZL-2020
ATCAAAGCAGAATATTTCTAACTTTGTTTATGCACTTGACTTTGAAATAAAATTGCTTGAAATGACACCTGAAAAATCAATTTATTAAAAACGAAAATATCGTAAAAAATCCTTCAATCACAATTTTTTCAAACGTTTTTACGAAAGGCAGCAGTGAATTTGAATATCAATCAATGCTTTTTCCTTTCTATTGAAATACTGTTAAATATCTCGATACTGAAAATCGATTTGCTCAACCATTTCATTTGTTCAACATATATAAATACATTAATGTGAAGCGTGATAAGTTTTACTATAAAGAATAAAGTAACCCAATATATTACATTCAATTAGTAATGATTTTTTATGTCTAATATCTATTTTCAATAGAATTATTTTGAATTTTAAATTAGACATTTCAATGTCTTTTAGGCTAGACTAGACGAAAAATTCATATGAATTCATACTTATTTGATTCTGAATTTAATAGTTGAATCTCCTTATTTTACTAATAATTTTTGTAATTACTATTTAAATAAACTGTGTATAATTATCTTTTTAATTCATACATGAATCTACGATTTATTCATATATTATGAACATGACAATTTTAAATCGAATACGTTATGAATGCCGAATTTTTTCCCCGGGTCACGAAACCGCTACATTTCCGAACTGAAACGATGTAAGATAATTTTTCTTTTCTGCAATGAATGTTGTGCTTTTAACCTTGTTTTATATATATGTTATACAAAAACATATATATTCAGTTCAAGAACTTTGTCCATCCCAAATAAATTGTTCATTCGGGACGAGTAGAATTTATTTAGTGAGACTCGACTTATTTCTATGTAACTAATAAATTATTTTCCCGAGGGTATTATTTTTCCGGAAGTTCATTTTTCATACGCTATTCCAACTCGCATTTTCTGATTCATTATTTTATCCAATTTATTATTTAACAACTAAATTATTTTAAATTTAGTAAATTAATAATTACATGTTTTATGTGCTAATTTCACTTATATTCATTATCATGTAAAATTAATTAAAAACATGGAAATTTACTCATATTTTAACATGATATTAGCAAACATGAATTCATTAATCAAAAAGGCAAATAGATCAACCTATCCATTCATTAAACGAACACCTCACCGCTTAACCTCAGAACCACAAAAACATTAAACTGACATATAACTTTATTGTTGTGTTCAAAATATTCTATTTAGTATTTGATGTGCAACTATGTATGCCAGGAAATACGTTCATGGCGCAAAGTGACGTGACACATCAAGTCTTTCCAATTATATGACGGGCACTCAAAAAAGATGTACTCGTTTGACTGTTGCGATTTTACTTAAAACCAATAATTGCATTATCTTCTATCTTTTCACGAAACAATCAATCGCTCGTACTTGCGGAATTCAGCTCACAAAAAGCTTTTCAAAAAAATGCATAAATACGGTTCTACATGTATGGATGTTCAGAGTTAAATTATTTCGAAAAATATATAATAAAAAATCGCGATCTAAGCAAACAAGACGATCTGATAAAATGTGTTTTATTGTAACACAATCATGCAGTGGCATGTACTTTGTCAGTTTATGAAAGAACCGACACTCGCAAAGCTCAATAATTGCTTTCATTATCATGTACACCATACAAGACGTTCAACATTATCTGATAAACGACAAACTAGGAAGTCAGAGTGCGTAAAATGACTATCATTTTTTCTCGAGTTAAATGAGTTACAAAGTTAGTTTTCATGCTATGGAAATTGCATTATAAAGGATTACTGTAACGTTGATATTTTTTCTGTTCAACGAAGATAAACTATATCCTGAAAAATGCGCATTAACTCAAGCCATTGTGCTGCAGCATTTTTGACTAATTGAAATCTGCCTTTTTGGTATTTAAATGTCGAGAACCGTATAAGGATAATTGTTTTCCGTAACGGATAAAGATTTCATTATTTTAAATATTCAATTCAATATGATTTATGAGAATAAAAACAGAATGCATTTCAATACATTTACTTCAATGTATAGTTGATTCGTTTTTAAATCCTTCTGAATCAATATATATGATTTATTTGTGAATCATCGAATCAATTGCGCTTTTTTAAATAATTTGAAATCGTAAACTATTCCTACTTCATCACAATTACATCGAATTTATTATACATTTACATGAAGACCTTAATATAACTTAAGTATAAATCATTTATTCAAAAAGCAAATTAAAATTTTCTAGAAAAAATCACGATACAATGTATAAATTAAATTATTTTCCAATTCTAATATAATTATTGGGTTAAATATGAAATAATAATTACAAAATATAACGATACAATAAGAACTGTAGCTCGCGATGCGGAATAAAAATATTTGCCACGAAATTATAATTTATTCAATTTGAACATGATTTCTAGATAATTTAGCTGACAAAATTTATCTTCGCGTAAATATCATGCATACTTTCACGTATTAATTTATTTTACTCTTGAAAGTACTGCTCAATTATTCTATTATTTTATTCAATTTATTTTCACATTTATTCAACAAATTAATAATACATCGAATGTTTCATCGCAAAAAGTGGAACGAAGTTTTCCTGCGTTACATAGATTTCGCTCGAAGTGACAAATGATTTCATGAATTATAAAAAATTAAGTGCAATTTTGCAATGTGCATCATATACGATTAACAAGCAAAATGAAATACCGAACAAACGGAGCTTCATACAACAGAGATAGCGAATCATAGGAGCTTGTTTCACGCTCAGTCATTGGGCGATCATTTAGATTCGTTCCTTTGATAATTCACGTTTCAACTTACCGATAAAACACGAATTTCGTTTTACAAATGGACGCCGAGCGCAGGTCCATTTGTGATTGACTAACCACTGACGTTTTGTCAGGCTGCGCTTTTGCACAAATGAATCGCTTCTCTACTTATATTAGACTGTATAATCGACGAATGATACGTTAAATAGGCAAAAAAGATGAAAACGCTCAATTGAAGTGAACTATAGAACAGATGTATGCTTTTCAAATTATTCACGCCGCTCAATTGATTTTTAATATTTTATTCCACAGTTAAATTACTCAAGCTGAACATACCTTTTATTTTTCTCACGAAATTATGAGAGATCAATAAAAAAAGATATGAGTTGCCTGTATTTTTGCATTGAAACAGTCACGCTAATATTTTCTAACACCTTAGCAGAACTTGCTGTACTTTATTTCCTTTTGTTAGAACAAAAAGCCCCACTATAGATTTCCTATTATTGATACAAATTTGAAGTACAATTGAAAGGGTGTGATATCTTCATGTCATTGGAGGTGACGAAATACGAGCAACATGATGAAAAACTCTTTCATAACAAAATGTACTTTAAATGCAAGTCGCGCGACTATTTGTCCCGGATTTTGCATAATATTTTCATAATACTCAACACGTATATTATGTCGAGCAAGTTAAATGCACTTCCTTTTTCCGAGAACACAAAGTCCACGCGGTAACGATACAAAAACGTCTAAATGAATATTTAAAAAAGTAAGAAAGCGTACACGAGATATAGGACAATCCTTAAATCTTAAATGAAGTTTAAATGTCTGCTTAAACGTTGCCTTTCTTGGATTCTGTCCATGTTCGTTTTATGGCAAAGATCAAGCACAATTTACGAGTCTTGTCGTCATGGTTCAATGGATACTTTTTCCAATTCAAAAAGATCAAGGTGTGGTTTCGAATAAAAAACCAAAGAGTTTACAAACTGAAGACGTGACGACGATCGTAACACATTAATATCACACGTTTATTTCTAACATTATTACCTGTTTTATTTTGTGTTGAGAAATTATGAATTTTTAATATTGTAATATATATTTTGAATTTTATTGTAATCATTCAATCACGATAATCAAGTTTTTTGGTAGAGACAATGCTGTGATATTTCCTACCAAAAATATGTTGTGTTAATCAGAAAAAGACTTTTATTTGTACTTGTTTATTTGATACCATCATCAATAAAATAAATTTGGTATAAGGATGAATGCAATCTTTCTACAAATGTTTGTGGAAAAATTGTATTTATAGGAAAAAATGTGTTGCTGCTATTGGCGTACGATTTGTTCGTTTTTACAGGATTGTACCGCAGGGTATCGTCTTGTCAGGATTAAAATTGCGTTGAAATAAAAAGTATTATGCTGAGGAATTCTGTTCCATTGGAAGAATTGAAAAGTTCAAATAATCTCTAGGTATATATGGATGCAAAAAGACTTAGGAAATACCATTAATTGATCAAACAAAAGGTCAAGCATTTAATCGGATAAAATCAAAACTGAGACATGTCAATCCATGAAAAGCAAGATAAACGAACAAGAATATGAGAATTTCTTTTCAGATCGAAGTTACATTTCAGTCTCGAAAAATGGAACTTTTTACTGAGCGAATATTTGGCGTGAAAGTTTATTCTATTGAATCGAACATCTTCCTTTCACCAATATTGTCTTATGGAATAACAGAACTCGAAGTTCATTATAATATTAAAATGTTATTGTACATGTCTTTATCAAAATGACATATGTAATGATATATGCATGCGGAACCTAAAATTTCAAATCAGCATGATAATTCGCGCAAATCGAAAATACCTCACTCGATTGACGGAGAATGAAGCAGTACGTAAATCGAAAAACCGAATGGGTAAAATAGTCCCAAGCGAGCGTTTTGAGTTCATTTTTTTTGGCTGGATAAACTAATTTCATCTGCGTCAATACAATTGCTTTATTTCCGAATTATTCACAATGCTTTCTAATTATCAAGTAAAATACGGTCGACTCGATTTAATGCAGAAAACAAAATTACGGTCAACCTGTTCTGCCAAAGTGCAGCGATCAAACAATTTTTAATTATACGTGTTTGTTTGCAACATTATGAAACTTTGATGGAAACAAAAAAAGGGGAACGTGACAAACTTATGGGACCCTTCGTTAAAGATCAGCGCTTTTTCACGGTCCAAATTAAAGCGTGCTTAATAAATCTGATACCGGTTAATAGAACTAGAACGACAATGCTATCTCGGGCGAAGTCGTTGTTTCTGTCTAATAAGGTTCCGCCCACATTAGTAGCCGGGTTGATTCATGTCTCGCGTACAAGGTGAGCTGGATCACCTTCAAATCGATGAATCGCTGGAAACAACGATTCCACGTAATTGACGTACTATCGACAAATATTTTACTGGGTACTAAAATGGTTACATCGCCTTAAAAACCGCATGCCCGAATGTATGCCTGACTTCACAAACTTTTTTAATAAGACCAACTGTTTCGACACACTGCTGTTTTTCCGCGTGAAACATTTTAATCATCTTTTACTTTTAATCTAAAAGTTCAAGCCGTGAGAAAGGAGAATCGGATTAGTTTTCACACAATGCGATTGATTATGCAAATTCAATACTCGGGCGACCATAGTAAGCCGTAATGCGGATTTAGGAGAAGACTCTTTATGGCGCGATTATTTTGAGGTTTGTAATTAAAAATTATTTCTAGCAACTGCCATTGGCGTAAAAAGCGAAAAGTCGTAGCGTCGTAGTAAACAAAGCACGTCTAACGAATACATTTTTATGTCTTGCTGTAATCTCGAACATTACCCACGAAAGCGACTTTTGCTGCCGCCTCGGAAAGTTAAAAGCTGTCTGTTATACGTACGCGATGTACTTAAAAAAGCACTTTAATTATCTTATTTATATTAATTGTTTTACATTCAAATAAAAGTTCAAATAAATGTAGAATTATGCATTTATTAAAATGTTGTGTTTATATCAAAATATCTATCATTCTTAATTACATTAAACAAAATCATTTATACACAATACATACTCTCACATGGAAATTGACTTGTTTTATAAAAGCAGTTATATCTCTGCAAATCGGCTATGATTTCAATTAATTTGTTCAAAAATTAATGAATAATTCAACAATTATTTTCCCCGTAGAAAATTCTGACCATTATCATTATTTTACGCTTCTGAAAATCTGGACATAATTGGAAGGTTTCGATTCAAAATTATAATGTGTTAGAATATCTGAAACAAATGATTAATTTTGATTATATAATAACCTATTTCACACATTCATTCGTATCAAAAGCGAATGTATAACTTATGAGCATAACGTTGAGAACTCTACAGGATTTATAACATGGAATTAACTATTATTATATTACCTACATGTTTTTTAATTTAACTGTATTAAATAAAAAAACGTAATGATGTTCACGCTTTCATGTTGAAATAGTAGTGTAAGTGTTGCTACTGTGGTATTCGATGAAGCCATACATACACTTTGCGTGCAGATTATTTTGAACCGACGCTGATAATATAATAAAAGCAGATCAAGTAAAGAAGGAATGCTTTTAAAGCTAGACACATTATAATGAAGATTCATTCATTACTTTTGTAAAATAAAACTGGAATTTCATTTGAAATAAATTGTATTCTATTATTTAAATTTAAAAAACTATATCGAAGGCATTATTTTAATAATACTAACGTATAACAAAAATGATACGCAAAATATTTGTCTAATAAACCTTTATACTGAAAATATTTTCAAGTCTCACATTAAATGCAAACTGAGATTTCATAAATATGTGAAATATTTTAGTATTTTAATATTTAACGTTAATCATACGACAGTTGTTTATTGCTATCTGGACGGAAAATAATATGATATATGTAATGCGTTGTTTGTACACAGTGATAAAAAAAACTCAAAAAGGTACCGTTTGAGAGCAAATTATTAGTTTTATCGATGACAACGTTTGTCGATTACAGTTTTTACAATCGTATTAATACACTCAAATAAAATTTCACGTCATATGCTTTTAAATAATTATTGACAGAGAACCAAGCACGAGCTTTATCAATAAAGTAACTAATAAACTTATAAACCATTTTTTCGGCCAATCACTTTGAAAAATAAATACACTCACTGATGCATGTTCCCTAAAATATTTTATTTCAACACATAATGTATTCCAATATGAAACTGCACGCTTGTTCTGCCATTTTCTGTGAATAAAATTGGTTACCGCTAAAGTAGTTCTTGCATAACGGTTCATGTTATTTCATTTTATCTGATTGAATTATGCAGGTTTATTTCTTACTGTTTCTTCGAAAAAGAGCGCGAATCTTCTACGGACAAAATATAAAATTAAAATGCCAAATGGTTAAATCGAATAGAAAAGGACGTGTTATTTAAAATACAAAAATTCTTCGGTTACGATTGTTCGTTTACGAGCCATCTACAAAAAAAAGCAAAACGTTTGCTTGCAATACATCACAAAGGACAAAGCGTTATTTTACGACAAAACAACACAAACCTATTTGAATATACGGTGCGAATCATGAAATCGTATCGTAAAAATTGCATCATAAAAACATTCAAGTCTAAATAATTACTCTATTAAAGCTACTTTCTTCGAATTTTTGCTTATTAAACATTATAAATTTTGTTATATTTCATAGGTCACTACGCATTTGTAACAATCAATTTTAATCTTTTAATTTGAAACTTTGTTAAAACTGCATAAAACTCGAATAATTTGTTCCTGCGTATAAAGCGGTTGAAAATTAGTTTGCGACACGTTGCCAATAAAAAGAACGTCGCAGCAGAGTTCGATACTGGTGTCACATTTGGAGTAACTGCTGTAATTTTCGAAAACAAAGATACTGAAAAAACAGCGCTCGAAATCAGCGAAAACAAGAAACAACTGTATAAAAGCAGATATTTAAAAAGTCAAAGAAAAAACAACACCAACGAAGTATAGTAAAAAAGCTTAACTTTACGATGGGAGATCCGAACGCTTGAAAATAAAATGTTAACTCGCAAGTCATAACTTAATTTTACGTTAATCCCGCAAAGACATGGATCACGGTGACTATAAGAGATAACGCCGATATTTACGTGGAACTTGCGCGATGAAGCGAACACAAAAAAGCGAGCAAAATGTCGACGAGCGTGTCGCCAAAATTTCGCCACATTTTCGCGGTTGACTCTCGTTATTGCTGGCACGATTTCATTTGTTATTCAAACGCGCATACTAAGTGCCGCGGCGACGCACTTTTTAATAACAAATAACCAAGCGACGATTGACGATTGAAGATTTTAATTAGCGCGCTGTCATAAACATTTATTGAACCAATTTTTCAATGTTTTATTGCGATGAAAATTTGTAACTATTAAAAAACAAAGCGATTGATTTTGGTATAGAATAGTTTACGAAATAAATAATTCCTACTACGAGGCGTTATTCTTAATCAAAACGTGACCGCTCGTTAAAAAGATGGCGTGAAAAAGTGACAGATTGAAGATAAGCAGGAAGTAATTAAAGCTCAAGTTTCTAGCGGCGCTGTTCCTTTTTTATGAATAATTTTACGGCGTACGTAACTAACACTAGCTATTCATGCTAAATGATTTGCAAGATTCCTTTTTATTTTGCACGATTCTTTATATAGTTGAAGCGATTTATAATTGCTTCGAGAAAATCAATCGAACTTCTTCAGCCATATGTAAGATCTCTTACATCAATAAGAAGACCCATTAACGTGAAATATCACCTTATAAGTTCAATTTATAGCGAAAAATAAACTTCAATTAGCACATAATTTGTGTACGCTGTGACAATTATTTTTCTCAAAACTCATCTCGACAGATTATTTTTTAATCAGCCTGATTAGTATTCGCAGACGATATTTCATAAAGCACTCTCGAGTTAATTTTTGCACAATTACGAAGTTCGGTGCACTCCACCAAATTGCACTTCGTAACGAGGTTGTGCAGAAACGCGGAATCCTGAGAATGTATCCAAATTTCTACAAACGTGATTTGTGACCTTCCTATCAGCTGCTTCACGCAATCTCATCAAATGTCAACTCGAAGATTAACACGAAATCAATCCTTTTACGAAACGATGACTTTTCAGGCCATTAATTAGAACTGTTTATGATGTTGCCAGCAAAACACCGCTACTTACACAATTCAACTGCGAAACAAGATAAAGATGATACAGATCCTTACACTTTTTATTATCGTCTTGAATCTGCGAAATCGCTACACGAACTTTTGTATGGTACACGCCTATGAAAAAAAAACTCGCCCGAAAATTCAACGGAACAAAATAATTGGCACACGCCGAAGCTCAAAACCAAATGTAACTCACTAGCAAAATTTCACTGACGCATCGAAATATTTGCGAATCATTTGACAATAAAGTGACAAACGACGACCGTCAGGATGCTGCGGAATATCAAGTGCGAACGTTGTTCCGTCGAGAAATACACTGGTCGGCTGAGCCCTTTCCTCGTCATGAGGGGTAGGAAGCTAGGATAGGGAGGGATGAAAGTAACTGAACGCTAAAGGGTGGGGACGATCTCGCACCCTCTGTGCTGCAGCTTTTCGTGGTCCAGGCTATAGGACTCCATGCTTTCCTGACACGGTAATTAGATTTCCAAATTAGAATTTGAGCACAAGGCAAAAGTACCATATTACAGCCCTTTAAGAACTATTTATGGTAAGAGCAATGTTACTGATATGGTTCCACAATTTTTTTTCTTTTTATTTTAAGCAGAATTTTTCGATGATAAATGATTTGCAGTCGAAGATCAAAACTGTCGTTAAACATACAAATTGTCAAAAGCGAACTTAATGAAGCAGCATGAACAAGAAAAATACATGTTCTACAAAAACTGTAACGTGCATTATTTTGAACAGAAGTTAGTGAATAAAAATTTACTTGACCGAATACGTGATATTTATAAGTTGAAAACTTTGTTGAAAAATAAGAGCATTTTGAATTTAAAATAGAAAAATTTTCTTTCCGTGTATTAATTGAGATATTGTCATTTGTGATTTCAATTGATTATCGAATTTTTGATTTATCGAAAATATTTCCGTAAATAACTCAATAAGCAAGCTTTATTCTAATACCTCTCTTAGTAATTTTGAAGCATTATTACGTCTCTAGAGAAATGTTTACATTACGTATATCCGCCCACATTTATTTTGGTTACTAATAATTTATGATGGTAAATACAACATTTTTAGGGGAAATTTCAACAGAAACTTCATGTCAAACTATCTAAGATTAGACCCAGATATAATACAATTATCTTAAATTTGTATTGTTAAGCTCAGTTTAATGAAACCAAATGTTCAGTATGGAAAAATTATTCGAATATTTTTGAATGTTATATTATATGTTTGAATAAAGGGAATCACATGTTGAAACTTATTACGGAGTAAAAGTAGTGTCATGTGGAGAAACGCAAATTGCTTAAATTACACCACCCTTCGTAATTCGTTAGGGTTAGATCGTTGGGTCCTCAAATAATAACTCATGTTCTGCCATACGACGCTTTATTCCAATTTGATTTAATTTCTCCCACGAGCAACATTTCATCCGCTATTTTAATTCGTCATTTCAGAGTAGCGATATTAAACTATGAATATAAGGAAATTTGAAAGAACATTCAGTTTACAGTAATGCTGAAAATCGAAAAATCGTTTTGTACATATTTACAATGTATATAGTAATAAAGCATGCAAACTAGAAATCGGTAATCTACATATAATATTATATACCTACTAATACAATACCATGCTTAGAAAAAAAACAACTCAACTATATATATTTTCTCAATAATAATACGTTTTTACATTATAAGTACGATTATTTTAAAAAATTATTTTTGTTTTTGAAGTCTTTTAAGTTGAAAATTTCTATGATAACTTTTAATTAACCTATATGTTTATATATTTCTGCTATAATCATGCGTTACGATGTGAACTGATATGATATTTAATAATCATCGACACACTATAAGTTTGATGACCAAACTAATGTGAAGATTAATTTATGTGAAAACAAAATCACGAATGTCATCACGCGTCATTCTCAATACTATATGAAGATAATTTATTTCATACATATTTAACATACTTGTATATTATAATACACATCTCTGACCTGGCTTTATTAATTTATGTTTTATCATATTTTCAACTTTTATACAACCGAAAAAAATAAATGCTTTGAATAAAACTTTTCCAGCAAATAC
>JABFQD010005031.1:0-11103 GCA_022817045.1 Psix sp. ZL-2020
TTAAAAATATATAGCAAATTATATATGTTATAAATATTTTTAAAAAAATTATGTTTTGTTTGTAAATATATAAAAATAGTTTTTTACATATTTGATGAAGAAATAATAAAAATTTCGAAACGTCATAAACAATAGTTTTTTGAAAAATAAAAAAGTTCCTTCAAAGGCAAAATTATTTATTTATAACACACAAAATATTTTGTGCTGATTCAATGGTATCCAATTTATACCTAATGTTAAGTAACATAAAATATGATAGAATTTGAAATGTTTAAATATATATTTGGCATGGGAAAGTAAAATTTCTTACTTAGATATATTTTAAAATATAAATTATCTATCTTTGAATTTAAAAGTATATCATCAAACGAATACTTGTTATTCTTTTTAAATATATTTTTTATTTAATCATACAATTATATGTTCGATATTTAATCGTTAAAAGTTTCAATAACAAGCCATTTCTTTCATAAGATTAAAAAATTCATCTGATTAATCAAGTTGATATGATTCAAAATTAATTATATAAAACAATTAGATTGTTTTAGATAATTGTAATTTGAAAAATCATCAAGAAACAGAAAAATCGAACTTTTGAGTTATCTGTTGACGCAGAATCTGTGAAACTCTGTATAAAATATGTTAATTAAATGATAACATATAATAATAAACGAATCTTACCGGAAGCTGAACAAGCAATTTTCCAATAACAACTCAAGTTAATTTTGTTAAATAAAAAAAATTCCTCATTCATCCAAATAGAAATTGAAGTCGGACTAAACTGTAAATCTAACCAGGAAACAACCGGCAAATTAGATCAAATACTAATAAAATCTGTAACGCTTGGTCTTAATATGGTCCTTTATAGAATTTTAATAGAAATCTGATAATAAAATTTCTGTTCATAAATCAAACGAATTCCAAATAAAATGTCCATTTAATATTTATTCTACGTATACAAATTTTGAAGCTTAAGTAAAATATCAATTAATAACATTTTCCTCGTGTATTTGTGATCGGACTGAAACTGGCCTAGCCAAGCAACCTTATGTCCAGTAAATATGGCTTGGAAACCTAGGAAACCTTCACAGCAGTGTATGTTTGTCAAACTTGACATTTTTTTAGGTCCGGGAATCCTCTTCAACCCAATTAGGAGTTATCCAATATCCGATAGGGAAATTGAAACTCAATGGACAATAACAACTATTAATTAATTGATTTTCACTCATTTTTTTCAAAATTTTATTTATTTTGAAATATCTTTTCAAATAATATTTATTTTTAATTTATAAATTGAAAATATTATTTTTAATTTAAATTAATATTCGAGAATTTGAATACATGTTCCTTACGTGATAGTCTAAGATTCGTCCATCACTCCAAAAGAGCGACCGAATTCCATGAATATTATTGAAAAGGACACAACTTATTTATATATAAAAGTTTAAATATTAATATATATTTGCATTTAACACTTATAGATTATAAATTAATCAATAAACTAACATGTCAAACAGCATTATTTGAGTAAATGTAGAAAATCACCATTTGGTTATAATTGCATTATGCGAAATGAAATCCTGATCAGTGTCGGGAGAATGCTAAGCGTGACAAGTAGTATCAGGAATATCAAGTGAGATCAAATCAGGACCCCATCAATATTTCTTAGATTAAGATTTCCTAATTTAAATCCGACTAAGAGAATGTTTTTGATATGCCTGATTTTATTCCTATACTTTAAAATAAATAATAAATATTGAAAATCAACAATGAAATCTGAACTTACAATTAAAAATAAATATTTGCAAAATATAAAATGAAATGAATCTTTAATTTTTCTAATTAGTATTTTCATCAGGATGACATTAAATCCAACTATTAAATTCAGCATAAAAAAGTAAAACCATATCATTCTCAATGAAACTTATTGTTCTTTCTCTCTCAACAATTCCTTAGTGTTGAAAGAGAATAATTAATTATAACCTAAAAAATGTCGATAATAAAAATAATATTTACAATCACCCCAGCTCGATGACAGAAACTCTTATTTTTCACCTTGATGATATTTTTTATAACACGCGTGCCTAAAATGCGCTTTTCCCAATCTATTTTAAAGGACTGAAAGAACTTTTTATTTCCACGAATAAGAAAATTACGATAATGAGTGCCAATCTTCGCATTGCAAGCACGTTTGTCATAACCTAAAAATAATTTATAAAAAACATATCCTATGTACCCTTGTTATAAAAAATATTATACATCATGAGGAAGAGATGAAGTATATTATATCGCAAGCGTAATGATTAGCACTCGACATAACTTCGCGCCTTCCTCCGGCAACCCTTGATACGTACAATCATTTCGCTCTAGGAATAATTGCTTGTTTCTCTCCCTCGTAGAATATAATACGTTACGTTACAAAGGAGTAACGTTTATTAGCTAACAATTCATTCCATATATCAATTACAGTGAACTTGTTATTCTAGAACATACACTTAGAATATGTTATTCTAGAACATATATAAATTTCACAAAATGCTATAACTAACTTTGGCGCTTGGATCAATTTTTAGCTTCTCTAGTTTGTAAAAAACTAAAGATTTATAATATACTTATGAGAAAATTGAATTTTTTAACAATATTTTTAAATTAATATATTAAAATGGAATTCTAAAATGAAATAAATTGAAAAATAAAATTATAAATATTAAAGAAGATTTTGTAATTTATATTTATAATATTTGTATTTGTTATAATAAAAACATTATGCAATATCTATAAAGAACAAAGAAAATATGTTCTGTATGAGAATGAAATACATTTTAATCAACTCGTTCTTTCATACAACAGCAAAATACTCGTTGTCGATACATTAAATAAACGCGAAAGAAACGAAATTTGTGCTAGCGACCAGAACGTTCAGTATATCTAATATATCTATACAGTCTAACAATTGTATTTTTCATAGCCCAACCGTCGCTTCGAATTTTTTTCAGCAAACAGAAGTTCACCTTTCAGTTGACAAGCTGTAGTTACAATTAAACAAAAATACATCAAATGGAATGTATAAACTTTTATTTAGCTATAACTGTGCAGAAATATTACTTATTCACTTATTTAACTGACTCTTGGTATACTTTTGAATATAGATAATGTCACGTTTAGATATTCATTAATTAATCATATTTACACTTTTATAAATTTCTTTATATTTCAAGGGCCACGTCATAAAAAATCTAGGTCTTTACATTAAAATTTCGAGTAATTATTAATGTACCTAAAAAAGTGTACGTTTATATTTTTAAGTTTCAGATTCTACGCTTTAGGTTCGAAAATATTTTTTCTCGTGTAGCTTATTTATTGGCTTACGTCTTCGATTCTTCTGAGAGTTTGTGATTTATCAACCATGACTATGTAGAATTTACTATTTTGTATAACAATCTTGAACAAAATTAATAGTTGATTTAATTTACAATGAATCAAAGTAAGAAAAATGAAACTAGCATAAAAATTAAAACTCTTTTACAAAAAAATAATAATTATCAGTATATTATTTCCATTATTATCTATACCAGTGAACTTTTTCAAATGATTGATTTCTTTTTATTAAAGTGTAAAAGTTAATTCCAGTTCAATCTTCATTTGATTTTTACTTATTATCAATTGATTCAAGTGTTTAATCGCTTATGTTTATAATTTTATAATTATAATCTTAATTCATAAATTTATTTGGTACAAATTTCTTGTAAACTTAATCGAACAGACTTACTACATATTTTAGTTATTAAAAATATAGTTATTTGGTTAACAAAATTATAATATCGTATAAATTCAAATAAAAAAAGTGAATTCAATAGTTATCTATTTTGATACCAATTCCAGCCATGACCCTGCACTTTTGTCCCAAGTATTTTTTATACCAAATATATTTCATACCAAATAAACTAAATGTTTCATATGTAGCGTTTACTAACGTCTTATTATCACTTCAGAACTAAGAAAGAGAAAAAAATCAGTCATAAATTTTTTTACATTTTTCAAAAACATGCATTCAATTTGTGTTTTAGTTGATAAAACAAAAGAGCACAATCTGACGCAAACAAAGCTTAAAAAACATTTTCGATAATATACTTCTGCCAAAAATATATACACATCCTTACAAAATACTCAGGATATTTTGCTGCATTATAAAATTTAATCAATTTAACTATTTTGTACAATGTCCTAAACCGTAATAGAATATTAAATTAATTTTATGAACAATGTTTATGTAAATATATTTAATATTTGCTAAAATTTCAAACCCTAAGTACCTTTGTCTTTTTTACAAATATAGAAGTTCTAGAAGAAATTAAAATGACGATTAAAATTAAGATTAAATTTTATTAACTCCAAATTTACAATCCAATAATATTTAATATTACTGCTGTTATAATCATTCTCTAATTCTTAAATAATTGGAAAATTCAATGTTTTTTAATTTAAGATTATTTAAAATTATTAAAACATCGTTATAAATAAATATTATACATGGATGTCATTTGAGTATCTGTAATAATTGGATTGAGATAGGACTAATCAAAATGAAAAATAAACAAAGGATTAAAAATTTGAAATGCATATTTCAAATACCGAACAAATTTTAATATAATGTGTATTTTAAAAACACATTATCGCGGCAATATTACCCCAAATGTCCCCAATTTAAGTGTTATTGAAACGCAATATATATTTTACACGGCATATTGTAAAGGCTTATGAATAATTATGAATGCCAGTTAATCAATCATTTTCAAATCAATGAATAAGAAATTTTTTGGCAATCATTGACTGTTCTTTTTATAACTGTACTCAATTAAAAACAAAGGTACATTCATACTAAAGATTTTTACTAATTTTGCAGTATATTTAATTGATGTCCATAATTATTTATAGACATCTACATTTGCAACAATCTTTCGATTATTAATTCTCTTAATTCACCAGTAAACTTAATAAATGAGTTAATTGGATTAAATAATTCAAACATTGATAAGCGTGCAAGTTTTTAATCAATCAACTAGTTAAATTCTCATTAAATAATTATAATTTATAATATTAATGCTAATTTACAAATTTATCAATTTAAATAAAAAATATCATTTTATCAATTAAAATATAAATCGAAAGTTACATTTGCATATAAAATTTATGGATGATAGGAAATTGTATATTTAATGATAAAGTTATACCACATTTTACACCAGGGATGCAAATTAAGAAAAACTTAATCTTAAAAGCTTTGATTTAAAATATACATTTTAACCTATCTTTCAAAATCTAGAATAATTTATTTAAAGCAATTAAAAATTATAAAACATATTATAAACTTAAACGAAATCCCATTTTCATTTTATTAAATTTACTGCACGTTTAAATTCATTTATTTTCCTGTATAATCAGAACATTAAATTACGCAATATTCAACTTTTACTTCAAATAACATGAACATAATCAGATTACGGTTAATTTCTAACAAATTATCACAGCGGAACTTCAACTATAGGAAACGTTTACCGACATCAAAATTATTGCACTAAAATAAATTTGAACTCGAAGTTGCATCTTTTGAATAGCAAAATGTTAACAGTGTTAACAATTTTTTATCCATACATTATCAATTAATTTTAATTTTTACAAGCTATATATTTTATACATTTGTGATTTAATACCAACATTTATCTCTGATGCAACGCAATATTCTTCCTATTATCATTGTAACAATTGGTGTCACAAAAGTATTTTAATTTAATACATATTAGTGTCATGATAAAACGTGTAACTAGATAAAATATACTTGTCGCGTTAGATAAACAGAAATTGTTTTAAATTTACCTGTATTAAAATAAGACATACTTATAATACTAATTCTTTTTGCAATTGAGTTTAGTTTACCGTACTTTAATGCAATATTTCATATAACAAATGAAATAGTAGAATTATTAATTAAGTAAACAAGTTCTAATTAAAAAAATAAACTTAAATTTAATCTATAATAAATCTTATAATAAAACATATAAAAACTTGATAATTATTTCTTCTATAAAAATCCAAATGTTTGAAATTTAGTATATTTCATTGATTTAAGAAAAAATCAATTTCACACAAAAACAATATTTACCTAAGAAAGATACGACATATGATACTCTAAATTTGATATTTAGAAACATGATAGTTTTTATCAGATGACCGAAATGGAAATGAAACTAGAACATTGCACCATTTTCTTAAAATATTTAGAAATCATTTAAATGATCATTCTTTTCCACGTTAAAGCTATTTGTCAAATGTATATACATTTTATATACATTTTTGCAAAAAATGCAGATAAGATTTAAAAAAAAAATTGTGTGAAAAATCACATATTAATTTATTCTGTCTCAATTTTCTTTTATTTGAAGTCTTTATAATTTATCTAAGGTAGAGTGAAAAAATATATAATATTTAAATTTTGATGAAATACAATATCTGTTCATGAAAATCATACTTTCAATTATTACCTAATGAAAAATATACTAATAAATAAATATCATATGATGATAATAATTATAATCTTACAGTGAATTATATACGCATTCAAAATATTAAATGCGTTTATTTTTACTGATTCATTATATGTATTTTTGATGCATCTACGAATAAATATTTTGTTATAAATAATTTCTCCGATTATTTGTATATCAATATTGTTTTAAAATTAATGCACGTACTTCGTGTATAAAAAAATATGTGATTGTTAGGTATCTCACTGAATTGATTACTTTATTCTTATTGGTAAAATATATTTGAAACCTTTTAATTTAATTTTGTGCATAAATAATAGAAATATAAAAACGTCATTAAAAAATCATCTCATTTAATGCCTTAAAATAAATGAGTTCGTGTTTTTAATATTTACACATTTAAATAAATAATCCACATTTTATTTTAAAAGAACAATGTATATTTTCACACACACACATATATATAGAATATAACATAACACTCATTGCAATTTCAGTAAATTTAATTCAAAAGTTAAACATTGCATTACTTTATAAAATGCTAGAATGCAATGTTTTATTTGTTTTTTTCAAAAGAACTCAGCAAATTAATTTATAATGACTCTAATTTCACCATTTTTTGCAAGTGAAGATATTAGTTAAAAATAACACTGAGAATAAATTTGAAAAACCCATATAATAATGAAACACAAAATTTGTTATAGCGTCGTCGCAGTGACTGAAGACAGTAAGCAATTAAAAATAAATTGATTATGCTCGTAACATTAGCGTGAATATCAATGACGACAAAATAAATAGGATTTAAATTGAACTTTCCTGTATTGCGCTTCGCAAACATTGACACAAGTGAACACCTATTTTTGATAAATTTTAGTTCACTTAATCAGTCACACTTTTGATATATAAATGAGTTTCTTAATCCATTCCAAATCATACTCTTGTCTAGAACTCGAGCAGTAAACATGGCTAAATCTCTATTAACTTCAGTTCTTCTTTTCGTAAGTTTCCTTTCATTGTATATAATATTTCATATATTAATAAAGTTAAAGAAACTTCAATCGACTTTAATTAAATTATATTTAAAACGTTAATTCTAAACTAGCTTTTGTTTAATAGAATTCATAATAATGATATTAATTACATATGTAATACAACTAATTTATGGTTTCTATTCAAATTAGGTGGCCTTCTCTCAGATGGTCCATGCAGGTCCTTTCGGTACAAATCTCACTCAAGT
The DNA here is from genome assembly GCA_022817045.1 of Psix sp. ZL-2020. Classification (NCBI taxonomy): domain Eukaryota; kingdom Metazoa; phylum Arthropoda; class Insecta; order Hymenoptera; family Scelionidae; genus Psix; species Psix sp. ZL-2020. The sequence continues at coordinate 7,780 of JABFQD010005031.1, forward strand.
TGCTACTAACATCAAAGACCAAGTCGTCGACCTGGTAGACAAAACAACTGATGAAGTTAAAGGAGGAGTAAATCAATTAAACACCCTTGTCAACAATACTTTCAACTCTGCGAAAGATGTCGCTGCAAATAGCACCAGTCATATTACTGAAGAGTACATCCAAGTTCTCGACAAAGTAAATACCATAAACTTCACTTCCATTTGAATTATGCTTCTATTCGCAGTCTTGATTTTTGTGCAAAAGTTTTGTATTTCAATGGAATAAACTTTAACATTTAATATTCAACTGGAAATGTCTATTTCCAGCTGAGTGATTTATAACGAAAATGAATGTTTTCTTCAATTTCAGGTAAATTCTATTGTCAGCAGTAACTCATTTTTGAGCGAAGAATGTAACCTTGCTTTGAATGCCTTCCGGGAGGCTTATGGTAATCTTATTGAAAACACAAATGCTTGTGTAGATAAACGGATCCAAGCTGGTGTATCTCACATGACGAAAATCAACGCAATTGCTGACGAAGTTATGCACGAGCTGACCGTAGTCAGAGACAACGCTATTCAATGCACTACAAACATCCACGGAGTATCCAATCTCTTCCAAGCTTTGACATGTGTCAACAATGTAAGTTTCATTAGCATTATTCATAAAATGTTTTTACAAATACAAAATTTACAAACTAACATTTGTTAGACATTATTATCTATATCGTATTTTTATTAAATATCATTTTCAATACTATATATATTCAATTTAAAATTAAAATAGTAATAGTTTCAGAAGTGTATGTTTATTGTAATTATTTTTTATCAAATATGGATATGACTTCAACTTCATTGATTCAATTTTTGTGATTCTTTCTAGGCTGCTTTGAAAGCTACTCTGTTGGTTGGCAAACGAGTTCCCTCTTTAACTTTGGAAATGAGCAAATTGGGTGGTAACATCGCTTTACTGCCCCCACAAATTGGATACTGCTTCAGCACTCAATTCCTTAGCGTCGTTGGATCTTCTTACAAAGAAACCTTGTCCAAAGTTAACAAATGTATCATTCCTTCTGCTATGACTACCGCATTGCCAGCTTTACCAGCTACTTTATTGGGATAAGATTATCATTCATATCACACTGACGAGGACAATACAAAAAGATCTGTGCTGTATTTAATTTCATCTGACCTAGTCGCACAAAATTAAACTGTGAGAACATTTTTTATAACCGTTTATAATTTGTAATATAATAAAATGATTTTCTAAAGAAATATTGCGGTTTAATTATTTTCAAATTTAATATTTTGATTACCTAATATATTTTTCACGTATAATTTAATAGATCGTATTTTGTTTGCGTTTGCACTAGAAAAATGCAATGTTCAAAGCTATTTATTACTGTAATTTTTAAAGCTATCAAGTTCATGGTAATAATATAGGTCTGTTCTCAAAGGAACAATCAAGATAGTTTACCAACATTATTCGAACATTTTTCAGATAAATTTAGCATATCGAGAATAAAATATAATAATTAAATCAGATACGATACAAATTAAAGCACGCATATGATTATTATTAATATTTATATTAATATTAATATTACTATTCAAATTTTGAATATTTAAAATGAATAATAAATATTTGTAAAGAATATATATTATTTCTCTTCTAAGTTGGATTATCCTATGAATATTTATGTAAAATATGATTCAATTTACAATCCAACAATTTACCATATGTGCAGATTATTTTTATAAGTCAAACTAACATTTTTTTTGGTTTTAAAAAACATTTAATATATATGCACGTACTAATAATAATTTTGCGTAATAGAAGTGATTTCTCTAAACAATGTTTGTACGTGCTCAATTGAAGCATCGTCAATTATGAATTTAATAATTTGAAAAACTAGCAATTAAGAAGCATAGCACCTGCGGAAGGTTTACCAAGCTACTCTGTCGTTCATAAGAGTAACATAAACTAAGGCGCTTGATCTTTAAAGTGTAATTTAAGTACTTGAAATCACTTTTACTGTTTAATTTCTATATTTAAACATATTTTCAATTCTGCTGACAAATTACGAATATATTATAGCATAAAAATGCAATTTCAATATATAATATAGTTAATAAAATTATTAAAAATAATACTATATTTAATTATAGAGCTTAATTGTAGTACTCACCGCTTTGCAATATTGAACCATAATTCTCACGAAATGCAGATCTTAAAAATAAAAACCTTTGGTCAGTTATTGAAAATAAACTTTCACCGCAATAATATTCAATAAAACTAAAACTAATAACGATTTCATTTGTTTGATTAAATGAACCAATCGATTCAACACCTCCTATTTATCTATATTTACGTTTTGTAAAGATCACACATTCGAATGGTCATGAGTTTTTCAATTGTCAGTTAAGAAAACAATTGTATCAAAAATCTAAACTCAAAACTAACAAAGCAAGTTGCTAAAAAGTTTAGGCGGGAGAATGTCATCCAGTTAGTAAGTATATCACAAGAGAAATATCTTTGAAAAATTAATGCTGTTCGTGAAGTATCAATTTATTTCATTTCAAACTTTCCTCAGAACTTTTTCGCACCTTTTTAAATTTTATACTGAACATTTTATTTAGTTCATTTCTACATAAAAAATACAATTAATTCTTCTAAAAGCTTCGAACATTGATTTTCTCAGTCAAAGTATGCGTATATAATTTTAAAAACATTCCAAATTTAATGATACAATATTTGAAACATAAATTTTAATATTATATCATCTACTACAACAAACTATATGTATAAAAATACAGAATATGTGAACAATACCGTAGGGATTTTTTTCAGAAATCTTGAAATATTTTAATACTAAGATAATAATAGGTGACATTACGAACACTACAGTTACACTGCAGTCTTTGGAAAAATTTAAGAAATGACATCAATGAAAAAATTAAATTAACGATACGTTTGAATAATCACAAATAGTATTTTCGCTTTACATAGTGTACACATTTAATTGTATTAAATGATAATAATCAGTAATACCATTAATTATTATATAATTATCAATTATATTAGTAACTGTCAATGACAACGAGTCCTACGCAATAATTTGTGCCCGAAAATTTACGCAATTTCATATAAACCCTATATAAACACTTCAATTAGATAATATTATAAATTAAAACAATGAATAAACTATGTATAAATTGTATACAAGCTATTGTCAAGAAAATAAAATTAAATAACAAACAAGACTATTCTTAAACACAATTAATTTTTAGTGTTAAACAATCATAATTTGAGAACTTGAATAATAATAATCGCTATTAACCTAA
>JABFQD010005032.1:0-11102 GCA_022817045.1 Psix sp. ZL-2020
TCATTTTTTTGACAAATTAGTTTCGTTTGAAATAATCTTATTTGGATTCGATGATTTTTGAATGTTATCAATAAAGGATTCTTTTAACAAAAACATGCCATAAATTCTTTTCAAAAATAACGAGCAGTACTTCTGTTACAATATAAAAAAATAGTCGTATCTTACAGTAGAATTCTTAATATATTGTAAACAATTATTCTAAAATAATTTTTGGCAACAGTTTATGCATTTCTTCATCGGAGAACATCATTTCTGGATTTGCCTGTAAAGAACGTGAGCTCGTATTAAAAACATTGTCAACTTTTGTTAGATTCAAAATATCATAACTATAATATTCAAATACCATTTGCATAAAATTATTGGAACTCATTTTTTGAAAATGAATACCTTCATCTTTAAAACTCAAATTGTATAATCCACAATCTTTCTTTAGATTATCTACATTTTTATAAAACAATAATTCTTTTACTTTTTGACATGAAAATGTCAAGTTTTTACTGTTATAGGCAACACTCATGATCATCAAAGCATCCCTAAAAAATACTGGTTTAACTGTGTTATTTGTTGCAAATAATAAAACAATCAATGTTCATACCTTCTAATAGTCCTTAAGTTACAGAATAAAGCAATTTTCGCCAAAGGAGAAAGCTCTTTCGACAAGTAATTAATAAGAGCATAATTTTTGATGTACGAAGCAAATGCAATTTTGATTGCTGCCTGTACTTCCTTAGCCTCCCTAAAAGTAGGAAAACAATCATTTTGGAAACATAATTTTATCGCCAAATGTAAATAAAATAATCATACTTTATATTTCGAGGCAAAGATAATCCTCGTATCAAACTCTTCGTGTGACATAATCGTATTAAAATATACAAAGCTTCCAATTTCGATCTATCAAAACTGTACACAATTTCTTCTGTATTTGTACTAATATCCAAATCAACCTTAAGGGGATTTTTTTCGTGCTCATCATACAGAGTAATTAGTTGCTCCAAACACTCGATCAAGTGCTGCGCATTGATTTTCGAGTCGTATTGAGATATAGGTTTCTCGCAAAGCCTGATAAAACCAAATTTATGATGAAAAGAGAAACAATATTATTAGAAAAATCAATATTTTCAATATACCTCTGCTCAGAATATATATGGAATTTCACGATTTTTTCATAAATACATATACTGCTTTTTATATCCAGCTGTTGTATAACCATATCTTGTCTGATTGCTCTCAAGCGATCGAATATATAATCATAAACGACAACCCAATCACAATCTGTTTTAACTGCAACTCTGAAAACAAATATTTTTAATCGCATTTACTTTCACGATGAATAATTATTTTAATGAGCGATTTATTTTCATATCTGATGAAATTACTCGGTAAATAAGTATCTTATAGTCATCAATAAAACAGGTCCAGGTCGAAGTTCGGTCAAATCCGGCATACGTCGTCCTGCTGCAGGCCTATTGAAACATTTGACTATTCTGGATCTATCGGCTTTTGGTCGTCTACTATTTTTCGTTGACGGATCTATTTCAAATTTGTGAAGCAATCCTTCCCTTTCCCTTCTAAAATATCATTTCAATTCAATTATACATCGTAATTAACAAACGTACAAACAAACATAAACAAACACGAACTTACAATTTAATTTCTTTCAAAGGACACATCATATAACACTTGCCAGTTCTCGATTCATCCATGGTGGTTAAGTAAAAAACTTGTATCTCTTGTATTCGCACCTATAAAACATAAAAATGATATAATACAAATGAAAAAAAAAGAAGTATAGAAAAAAAAAAATCAAATGCTGTTAAGTTGAAAAAATAACGAAGAAATGAATAGAAGTAAAATTGAATATAAAAGTGTTTAATTAATTATGAAAAAGGACAGTTATAAATTTAAAAACAGCTACATTTCATTGAAAAACACATTTAATGTTCCATATGAAAATATAGGTTATGAAGAGACCTAAAGTCATAAAATGAAAGAGCATTGTTAAATGACAAATAAGCAACAAAAGCAAGCGTGTGATCAATAACTTATCACAAGTGATAAATCAAAAGAGTAATAACAAAACGGAAAAAAGCGTCGCGGCAGTTTGGACAAAAGTGAGAATAAAAGATGTGGGTGGGAAGAAGAGAAAAAGAATGGCCCTCTCACCTAATTGAATTTATCCCCTAATTAGTGGCGAAAATGAAAGCTGACCTAGCAACGCGCAGCAATCAGCAAAAGAAAAACCGAACCGTGCATTTTGAAAGCGGGAAAATCGGGGTTGCGGCAGTGTCGCCCTCTGGGGTGAAGCGTGCGTGATGGGAACGCGGCTTTGAGGTTGCGAGATGCTGTTTGATGCTGGTGACGCACACAAGTGCACGGAGTAGCAGCACACGACGGTAGAGGAGAATATACGTGAGAAGGGAAGAACAGAGAGAGAAAGAGAGAGAGAGCAGTCGGTAGAGCGTAAGTGAGCGCCGTTGGCGAGACGGGAGTGCAGGTCTAAAGTTGTTACGAGCGCTTGGGATGGCTTTAGGAGCGACAGCGGATGGCTTGGTATGCGGAGTGATCGCGCGATAATGCTCGAGACAGAGGGAGCCGAGCGTTGGTCGTCGAAGTGATCGGCGGCGGACACGGAACATGCGTCACGGCTGGACCCAAGCAAGCAACTTGATCGTTTTCGTGTAGCCTGAACATGGCGTTTGTTTCGCTCGTCAGCGACTAATCCGGCGCGCAACAATCCCGAGAAGAAAGATGTCGTCGCGCAGCTGCACCAAATCGTACGGGCGCAAGGTTAACAGCGTTGCACCGAGCAGCATACAGTTTGACAAGCTCTTCCGCGAGAACAGCAACCGACCGTCCGCGGCCAAGTCCGCGGGCACGGTCGGCAAATGGGGCATCACGTCCTTCACGTCCATCCGCAGCACCAACATCAACGGTATGCCATCCATTTGTCAACGTCCAAACGTTATTTGCACAATCGGCGCCCACGATTTTTTGTCCACTCTTGCTAGCTCGCTTACACCTCGGCTGGGACCTTCCCACCGACGTAAACAGCGACCACTTTTCCAAAACACGCTCGCCAGCGGGATCATTTATTTATCGCCACTTCCTCGAGATCGATAACTTCTGCTCGATAGACAAATAACTTTCTTCATTCTACGCGTGTCCGATTTGGCTGCGCTGCATTTTGGATAACTTTCCAAAATGTGTAACGTTGCATAATTGTGATGAAATGTCTGTTTCAGCTCTGGCGCGATCCATTTCGCTCGCTTGCACGCCTTTGAACTTGGGAATATTGTTGCAATCTGGCAACATTTGTTGTCGCTTTTTCAATCCGAAGCACCGTCGCTTTTCGAGCGAGCGCAAAGTTGGTTATGTGGCCAGCGTAGTCCAACTTTTGTCGCAAGTTTATCACGCCTGCGAACACGATCTTAACGAGTATTGCGAATTTATTCAATTAAGATATCCAGCTCGATTCAAAGTAAATCATATCGTCGTGATAATAATAGATCTTCAACGGCACAGAATTAACGTTTGTTTTTGAAATTGAATCATCAATAACAGATTCATTTACGGCTTGAAAATTGCTGTTTCAAAATCTATTACGATAATTGGCTCATTTCAATTTTCAAATTGGACGCTTGACTCCTGTATTTTGTCCGCGCACAAATATTGCGCCTATAACAAATCACTTCACGCCAACGCGTCTCTTTTTTTGTTGTAGTTTCGTGGCCTTTTTTACACGCGCTATTTTTTCATAACAAACACAACGCTCTTTTCCACTTGTTTTCTTTTTATTACAAATTGACACCGTTTTGTGACTTTGACGAGATAATAATCGCGCCATTTCAATAACAAACGAACGCAAAACTAATTTAATTATTTTCTCCTCTCAAAACAATACATTTTTCAACTCACATCATTTGTATAGTCATGTACAATGATTTTCATAAGTAGCAAAGTCTTTGCATAGATAAAATAACTTTGTTCTCAACCAAAATACATGAACAGTGTATAAAATAAATTTATCAATGTTTCGTAATGCCTGAATGGTAATAAAGTAACGGATATACGCGACACATTTGTTTAAGAATATTTTGTTTAATGTCACTTTCAAATATTATAATCAAATATTACAATCAATGACGTTACACAAAGAAAGCGACAAAGTTTTGCATCGCTATCACTTTCACTCATTTATCTTATGGTTAAATATGATACATTTATTGATTATTTTTTTTCCGCGAAGCGAATTAGTCAGAAGGAAAAAAAAACGTAGAAAATTCTACTGATAATATTCAATTGTTGTTATTTCATAGGCGATCAAAGTTACAGATATTATTAAACTTTATATTTAGACGTTTGGAATCTACATTTTATTTATATTTCGCGTTGAAAAAATCAAGCTATTTAAGCAGAATGTACAAACTTGCAACTGCAGAGTGAATTCGATTCACGTATTCTTGTCAAATGACTTTATTATAACGAGATAAAGATAAAAAATTGTCAGAGCTGCACAAGTTCTATTGTATATAAATTGTCATACTTAAAATATCATTAGTTCATTTTTTCGCTTCGACTATCGCGTTTAATATATTATTGTAAACTTCTTGGGCTTATTAGAACTGAAATATTGAAATAGACGTAATTACTGTTTCTATTTTTGACATTGACAAGTAGCTGTTAAACACATCTTTACCTTCACAACTCAAAATGTAGTGAATTCTTTCGAGCAATATGTTTTTAATACGTTCTATGAAATGATAAATACGATAATTAAGAATATATTGAATCACACGAACTATCAATGTGGAAAAACAAAAAAAAACGAGTTCCATTCAATTAGTTGATTTCTTTGATTTCTATTTTTAATTCGTGATAAGAAAAAAGGTTGTTATACTAATTAATTTTCATGATCTACTTTACATGAGCGCACAAAAAATCACGTCAATTATCATATACAGAGCACATTCGTATCGCACAATAGAAAAACGAAAGTTGGAGCTACAATGTTGATGTCGGAGCAGAATAAGAATAAGCAACAGAATTATTGTATCACCGAATTGACAGTAATCTGATACGTTTTGTCAGGGATAAACCTCTGTCTCGAATTTTCCTCACTGGATGTCGAACTGTTCAATTAGTCACAGCAGCGTGCTAACCTTCGACAATGAGCATTCTTTAATAGTTGCAAATAGCTAAGCTTCATCAAATTACGCAGGACGGTAAAGTTGCGGTTATAAGTTTGGTTCTGCTCACTTTGCGATTTGTCAGATCTGCAAATCGTAGACATGTCCCAGCGAACAAGTAGAATATTCGTTCCTCAGGATGGTTTTGAAATAAGTCTGGATTATCGACGTTCGCTAATTTAGCTCGCTTGTTTCAGGAAAACGCAGTGACATCCGTGGTTCCTTGGGCTCGAAACGGGCCAAGCTGGACTACGACAACCAGAACTCGCACCTGAATTCCGCCGCAGACCCGTTCTCGTTCGACTCTAACGAGAAACCCGCGGCTGCACCAGCTCCCAAGAAGTTTTTCAAAAGCCGCAACGTAGTGGCGACCGCGGCGGTAGAGGAGCCGCGGCCTGATTCGGCCATCTACCGTCAAGTACCTGATTCGCAGTATGGATACTCGCGCAAGGAGTCGCAAGCGTCGAAGGCAAAGAATAGTCCCGGCAGCAAACGCGAGAGCGCGTCGAGTCGTGAGGAGTCGAAGCCGCCGATAGTGCTGCGGATATGTAAGGGCACCGCGCAGTTGGTGTGCGCCAACGAGAGCCAGGAAGCGGAGCCGGACACGTACCGGATCTCGGCGAGCGACAGCAAGCCCGCCGCCGCCGCCGAGAGCAAGCCGGAGCCGAAGCTCTCACGCTCCGTGACGACGGTGTCGATCTCGCTGGACGAGGATTCGGGCATGCGCAGAACGACGCGCAGTCGCGCAAAGACGCTCCACCTGGACCTGGCGGCCACGGCGGCGGCGCCACCTCCGCCGCCGGCCGCGCCTCCCGTGGCGTCTCCTGCGCCGGTGACTCCAGGTGGTCTGTCGCTCACTCTGCGCAAGTCCGTTACGGATTCGAACAATACGCTCATCTCGCACTACGACATCGTCAAGACTGACTGCGAGCCGAGCTATATGCCGAAGCCGGCGATCGAGCCACTGATTGGTCGGGACCAGCCGTTGCCCACGACAACGCAGGAGCTCATCGACATCTTGTCCAGCGACATCGACCCCGCGCGTAAGAGCCAGGCTCAGCCTGAAAAGGAGACCCTCGGCCGACCCGACGAGAGTACCAAGGAGACCTTCGACGACGATGTCCAGCACTGTTCCATTGACCTGGCAACCAACCAGTTGCTCGTCAATAACCCAGCGAACAAGGTGCCACCTAGCGAGCTTATGGAGAGCGAACCAACCGTGCCACCGGCGATTCCTGCGCCACCAGCGCCACCTGCCGAGACTGACACTGCCACTGCGAAGACGCTCGTCGACCAGGATTGGTTCTCGGGGAGCGAGGATAGCGAGAGTGTCTCCGGCAACGTGGAGAACGAGCTGCCTCTTAACACAGCTAGCAACGTCGAGGAGAACCCAGCGCCACCTAGGCAGACGGATCCTGCGACCAAACCTGCTACCAAGAAGGGCAGTATTTTCAAGAGCCGCTCGGCTGGAACTACCAATGGCAAAAGGCGAGCTTTGTACAAACACAAGTGGAGCGATAGCGATAAAGACCCAAATCACCCGGACAATCCGGTCGCCGCTGGAAATGCACCCAACGTCCCCTCGGGCTCCAATGCTGACACTCAGCCTATGACCTTCGAGGAGGAATTCGACGACTCCCAACTCACCAGAGTAGTCACTTACCCGGACAACGCCGATGCCGACTTTACTGACGAGTTCGGCAGTGCTGTCACCAGTGTGAGATGTGGCAAAAATGTCAAGGGCGTAAGTTCCGTCATCATATTTATGAAAGAATAATTAAATTTAGTGCTGCTACGTCAGTTTGGATTGGTTCAACGGATTTAGTATACTCATCATTTTGCTATGTGTCTGCGCTCGTTACAAAGAATTGATTATTTAGTTTGAAAATCACGTTAAAAGATTAATAATGTTGTTTGTAATTAATCGTAATTGCAATTTCATTTTTATTCTTTCAAAACAATTAGGCTCGAATATAAAAATAACGAAAATGATACTGATGTGCCATTAATTGTTCAATACGATAATTATTCAATTGAATTATAATTTTATTATCACATTCACTTGAATATTGCAGTGACCCAAATGTTTTGTTCAATGTCTGAATTTGAATAAATACGAATATTTGTCGTTATTCCACTCTCAATAAAATATCTCTTCGAACCTTATTAAGAAATAAAATCAAATCATCAACTAATGACTCAAACACCAGTATTATTTTCCGAGGCATAATAAATTCAAATGTCCAATGAATTGTTGCGCAATTTTTTATTGTTGGACCGACTTTAAGGAATCTTCATTTAGACTGGCATTGCATAATCTTTGCTGATGTTGACTTTATAGTACATTCATTCACTATATATCACACATCATTTCATAAATTGTTTTCTGAACGCCATCGCTATCCTAAAATGTTATCACTTCAAAAGACCGTTTTCTTCGCCTTATTTAAGTATTATTCAACACTCTTAAGTGAATCAAGATAACAATATTCTCTTAATTATGTTCTCTTATTCTTTGTTGCAGTTTTACACTGTTGTGAAAAATGTGAAAAAAGCCCATCAGATACAGGAGAGCGGCGAGTTTCAAGAGTTCAACGACGACGTGGAGTATATTTTGGATACACTTAGGGAGAATAATCCAAATGCTACGCGCTGTCTTTCCGCGATCAGGTTGGCGAGCAAATGCATGGCACCTGCATTTCGCATGCACGTTCGTGCTCACGGCACTGTTGCCAAATTCTTCAAAGCGTTACACGATGCCACTAAAGATCAAGTTAGTATATCTAATTGATCTACGTTATTACTCCATTTTAGAGTTCAAATACTGTCTTTTATGAATTTGACAAACCGGATTTTAACGTTCGACACATTTTCTTTATATAAACTACCTCGTTTCGTTTTCATTGGCTCAACTTCTTATTAATACACTGCGATCATTTTTATTTTTATACTCAAACTCATTACTCATGTAATGATTCCTTTGTTGCACAGAGTTTAGGATTATGCACAGCAACCGTGATGTTTGTGTTAAGCCAAGATCGACTCGCAATGGACCTCGATCGTGATTGCTTGGAACTCATGCTCAGTTTGCTGGAATCTGATGCCAGCCACAAAGATGCACTCGACGATTGCGGCCTAAGTCGTGTAGAATTGTTGAAGAATAAGGAAAAAGTTCGACAGCTGTGTGCTGATATCCAGGCTCAAGGACATGCTAAGCATCTTAATTTGGACAACATCACTGTTCGTTCATTTTTATCTTACTCACAAAATCGAACTTTAGTTCAGACTGCAGAAATGGGCAATTCTTGTTTCAAACAAATTGAAAACATTCAACTTCGTTTCTAGTAAAACGAGAAATGTGCTTTTCATAATTATAACATCATTTTCATAATACATTTATTTTGTAATCGTACTTTTGTTTCTGTAGGTTGGTCAATTAGCTATGGAAACGCTCCTCAGTTTAACGTCAAGACGTGCTGGCGAGTGGTTTAAAGAAGAACTGCGTGAATTAGGAGGTTTGGAACATATAGTTAAAACAATCAAAGATTGTCATCGTCACATAACCGCTAGCGATATTCCTAAAAGTGGATGGAACGACCCTCTTTTAGATAAACTGCGCAAAGTTGACAGATGTCTACGAGTTTTAGAAAATGTAAGACTTTGCTTTTGTGCATCACTGAAGTCTGTTTTATCATTTCTCCAGGTTGCAATTTCACGTTTTCACGTGTTTTTTTTTCAATTCTCAGGTTACACATATGAATGAAGAGAATCAAGTGTACTTGTTGAAATATGACGAAAGTGTTCTCGTTAGCACTTTGGCCAGTCTTTATCACCTTTGTGGAAAAGAGATCAGTGTTCATCCGACATTTGATCCTAGTGACAAAAACTCAACCGGTGCTGTAGTTAGAGAATGTCTTTTTGCTATTATCAAAGTTCTTATCAATCTCACACATCGATTCAATCGACAATGTAAGTTACCTTTCAATTCTAGATACATTTTTAGTCAACTTTGAGTAAGAATTGAATTTCATTTCCAATTTATTGAAATTTATTTAATGAAAGTTTATACTGTTATAATAATAACTATAAAATTGCACATTTTTGTGAGAAATTCTGGCGTAACGTAGAATTATGTATGCAAATATCAGGATATGTTTGATCGTATTTGTAATGATTTGTCATGTTTTGCAGCTTTCGGAAGTAAAACTGTGGGATCTCAAGCAGGAATTGTCGATTGTAGTCTTTATCTTTTACTGCGTGTGCCTGAATCTCTACCCGAAGAGAAACGATTCGATATTATGATGTTAGCTTTGATTTTGCTGATTAATTTGGTAGAACAGTGCGATGATAACAAACAATTACTTATCGAATCCAAAGCGCCTCCTTCGGTGGAAAATGTTTTCGAAGGTATAGACAACGGCTGAACTGAATAATTCAGCGAACGATATTTTTCGAGCAATGTCATTAATTTGATTCTGCTATTTCAGGAGAAGAAAGTGCTGTGGAAGCTTTAATAGACCTCTTTTACAAACAAGAAGAGCTTGCGCGAGCTGAAGAGCAAAAAACTGACGCCATATTGGACGGCAAAAAAGATTCTGAGCAAACTGAAACTGTTTCTACTACGACAAAGACACAAGAAGAATTTATTGAAGAAACAGTTACAAAATGTACGATTTGTTGTCGTTTTGTAATGACTATTATTTAGTGGCTCTCTTTTTACTCATCTCATACTATTGTGTTTTTGTTTTAGTGTTGCAAAAGGCTGGACGTCATATGGAACATACTTTAATAGGAGCATACGTTGTGTTGCTATTGGGATACTTAGTTATGGATAATAAGGTTAGCTTTCATACAATCGTTTCATTCGTAACATCGATGAAAGACATATTACAAACTTTCTCAACTTTCAGGATTATGAATCTCTAGTGCGGAGCAAACTTCCAGACAACAAATTTGCTACCATGGTGGCTGTGCTTCAGAAATTTTTTAACTTCATGAATTTAACGGCATCGGTTAGTATATTCGCAACTGAATGTTCTTTGTGAAAATCTTTGGATCGAAACAGTTTTGTAGATATGAAAGTACATAGCTGACAATTATTCTTTTTCAGAGCTACTTTATTCGTTTCATCTACTTAATTCACTTTTTAAATTATTCATATGCTCGGTTGCTTTTTATTTATTTTCAAACACACAAATTATAATTTGAATTTCTTGAAACATGAATATTCTCAGAATAGTTATTTTGGATCATTTTTTACTTTTATATATGGATCGTATAAAATCCCTTTGAAGTATTTAAATGTGTTTTATGTATACGTCATAAATTTACATTTTATATGATTTTGCAGAATGAAGTGAGTAGCTGTGGTATTGCAGCGACAGAGAAAGTAATTAAGTTTTTGAAGATGTCCGATGCGAGAATCGAAGAGGAACAGAACGCATTGCCGCTGCCAGCTATGGAAGATCCAAGCATCATTTACCCATCTTGATTAATATACAACGTTTGAACACAGTATAAATTATACTTGCACGTAAACAGAGAGCCAAAGCAACGACGCGTGTCTGAGAGAAACAAACATTTTTATCAACACGTGCGAGTGAACGTGTTTCTTATCACATATTTTTATATATAATTATATATATACATACACAACAAACATGTATATATACACACCGCCCTGTATTTTCGTTACAACGTAATTTATTGCTGTACTTTATATTGTCGCGTTTCGTAGATTTACTTTGAAAAAACATAAATTCACAGACTTTTTAACTGGCATGGTCGATTAGTTTGAGACCAATTTTGCCATGAATATGAATCTGTCAGATGTCGTAAGAGATCACATATGTAATTATAGATAATGAGCAAGTGTTGTAATAAAAACTATTATTAGCGTTGACGTATTAAAATATA
>JABFQD010005033.1:0-11101 GCA_022817045.1 Psix sp. ZL-2020
ATATCATATATATATATCATATATTAATATTATTACTAAGAAATGAAATACCAAAATAATATAATATGAAATTAATGTTATACAATAAAAAAGCAAAATCAATATTATATGATATAAATATTATATTTATGTGTTTATGATTTATGCAATAATAATAACTATAGCGGAGATTTTCTCTTACCTGGGGGTCGGCTCCAACTCTTTCTGTGCTGAAAAATGACTTAAACCTAAGTATGTTCAAAGATTGTATGCAATTGAAACAATTTTAAGTGGACTTTATTTACAATTTTTATTTTGAAACAGTGAAGTTTAGTTTACATTTATCAATAAAATAAAAAAAAATTATTTTGAAAATTGAAATAAAAGGCTAATAAATTCAAGTGAAAATTAAAAATATTGAATAGTTATAAAATAGTGATATTGAAAAGTCAAAAGGAGAACAAAGTAAGCATGCACAGGTAATAACCGAATTTAAACATTTGTAAAGATGAAGCAAAAAGTAAAAAAACACAGAGTTTTTCAGTGAGCGTAGGGAAACCCTTGACTGGTAGAATAAATGTTGAAATGGACAATAAAACAACAATTTTATAAATATTCTACCAATCAAGGTAAAACCCTACCTTATTTATTAAGATCAAAAATAATACTAAGAAAACCAACAAACTTTCAAATAATAAAGAAGAATTAACTGCTTAAACTAAAACGCAATCGCAAGAAATTTTATTTAAGATTGAGCCCACGTGGCTCTGCGACAAACTAACCCAGAACTTGCCTGAATATAGCTTAAAATTGAATAGAATGACAAAATTAAGATTAATTTTAAGAGACTCAAAACGTAAATTGTAAAGAGATATTTATAACTTTTCCTTGAAAAGCGTATGACGAATAATCACTTAATTTAATTAAACAATTAAAAGGCAAGTTTCATTTAAATCGTGCAGAACTCAGTCAGTAACTCGAGCTTAACCGACGCAGGAAATAGCGACGTAGACGTGAAATGTACAATTTGGCGCACAAAATTTTGAATCTTTCAGCAAATATCAAAAGTGAAGACAATATTAATTTAACCTAAAATTAATTATTTTCAGTTTCTTCAAAAACGGTAAATATGATCAAATGTAACTTAATATATAATGGAAACTTTGTTTATTTGGTTGAGACATAACTTGGTATAAAACAAACTAATATTCAAAATAATTTCACAGTTTCAGTTAAAATCAAAAGGTTTTATAATTAGCGCCAATTCTAATTTTAATTTATAATTTTGCAAGGGTGGTTTTCTGTAGTGGGCAACACGTGTGCGCAATACACGTGATGAATGAAGGGAAAGTAATGGTTTCCATTAATTTCTTGTAAGGAAAAGGATTCAGTGTAAAGAGGCACCCTTTACTCACTTTAAAAGCGAAGCGAATTAACTAAGAAGCGGAGTGGCAACGATCCAACCAATTACCAACACCAAAAACGGAAATCAAACTAACAAATAAATGTTGGTTGATAAAGCATGTTTATAAACAGCTGTGAGCGGAGCTTTCCCATATTATAAGAGGTTATAATATTCTTGCGAATATTCGAAGTTTTATTTTACAGTAACGTAATAATAAGCGAAAGTGGTTCAATTTTTGAGAAAAAAATTATGAATATTTATTTATTTGTAAATTAAGCAATCTAAGGCTACTTTGAATTTCTTATAGCTTTAATTTGATGAAAAATAAAATATAACAAGATTTGTTACGTATTTTGATTACACCAATTTTCTTTCACTAATTGTTCAAATTTCCTTATTTTATAGCCTTGATTCTCAAACATTATGCGATGTCAGCAAAACGTTGCGGATTTTATTACTGTGCCACTTATGACTTTCAACGTTGTCCAAATCACATTCTCCTGTTCAGAGCTAGACAAAATAAAAACAAAGTACCACCAGCACATTGTGAAAATAACAAATTTCATATCAACATAATTGTTATTGTGATTGCTCGATTCAATTACTTGAATCATCATGGTTAATTCTTGAATATTCAATTAAAATAAGAATCATAATAAAAATAGTTATTAATTGTAATAATTAAAAATACAATATTTTAATTTTAATTAAATATCAAAAATGTAATTTTTTCATTCGTTACCTGAATACAATCGTTTTTCACCACTTAAAAATCATTATATTCCATAATTAACGTATCCCCTTTGGGAACTGTAAGACCTTGTCGTGGTGCGTGGGCTTAAGCGGAAGTAAAGCCAAATGGGATGCTAAGTGTGAGTGTGGATCCCTATAAACGGACTCTCGGGGTGAATGTGGGATCCCTATAATCAGGCTCTCCCTGAAGCGAATCAGGGATGGATGAATGGGTAACTATCAATCTCTACTGCAGCGGTCTCTGTCTCATGTGGAGCATGACCAAGAATGAACTGTGGGAGAGTAATGGTTTCCCGATGCAACTAAGAAACAGTTCACCGATGTTCCTCTGCACAGGAGGATGTAAGTATAGATATGTTTTATAAATTAATAAAAACTAAATTCATATCAATAAGAAGTTAGTTGTATGCAATGTATATTGTTTGGCGCTTAATCAAAATAATGTATCAAAAACATAAACATTGTAATTGTGTTATATATATATTTCAGCAGAAAAAATGGATTCGCATACCAACAAAGCTACTCATGCGATTGTGTCATTTATTACTTATAGTAAAGCAGGAAAAAAATGTGTGGATCTTTTACCGAAGTCGTGGATATGTCTCAAAGAAAATGAATACTATCCGCCAAAGTGTGATTATAATAAAATCCAAAAATGGGCCGAAAAAATGAAAAAACCCAACAAAACGTGGGAAAAATTCGAAATAAATGTTTTGAAATATGCAAGTAAGTATAAACATTCTTAAACACTATTGTAACTGTAATATATTACAATAAAATGAACAACTCTTTATTAACTTTATTAATATTGTTCATTTTTATTTTATAAATTAGTTAACAACTGATTAAATGATTTTTTGAAGTATATATTTATTGTTGATCTTTATTAATGTTTGTTGATCATTTTAAAAAAGTGAAAATTAATTTTCAAAATAATTCAATCATATAAGATGTATTTTCGATAAAAGTAATTCATTTATAATAATATTTTTGAATCATTAGTGTTCATACTTTAATTTAATTATTCAATTTCAGACAGTTATAAAGAAGTCACAGGTTATCTCACGGCCATTACCAAAACCTGCACAGTCAAAAGCTCTGCAGAAGATGAATCAAATGAAGAATCTAGTGAAAATTCTTCGGATTCTGATTTAGAGCCATCTGTAAATACAGACTCGGTTCCTATAAATGTGGAGGGACTAATGAACAATATCCCAACATATAAAAGTAAGTTTTCTAAAATCAAACATTAATAACATAATTTAAAATTTATATGACTATAGCAAATTAGTTTTATTAAGCCCATTTTTTGTTAATAAATCTTAAATGTTCTCTTATTCTAATCCTAATGTTCAAATAATAAATTAATGATAAAATTTAGATTTAGCCTCATGCGGTAAAATGGAATCGTTAGATAAAGTGAACGGAAGTCGAATTTCGCCTTCAGGAAAAATGAGATCTTCAAATAAAATTGACGCAGAGAAGCACGATGTATCACAACCTATAGTCGAAAGTAATTACTCAAATTGTATGTTTATTTATTATAATACTGATAAAACTATTTTTGTGAATACTTCTTTTTTTATAATAAGAGTAAAGATTGACTAAAAATATATAAAACTAATTGTTGAATTAATATTTTTGTTTAGATCCTGATGTTGATCAAATTGAAAAAATTTTCGAAAAATTTAAAACAGAATTACAGAGCAGCATCGCGAAACAACTTGATTCAATGAAAAGGAGTCTTCAATATGACCTCAATAGGAAACATGAGAAAATACTGAATTCGCTTAAAAAAAGCGAAAAAACTGGTAAGGTTTTGAGTGAGATTAGAGCGAAACTTAATTTGCTAGGACCACTCAAAACACTTGATGAATTTTTGGAATTTGACCAATCTTTGACCGATGACAAAAAGGCAAATCTAGCGGTATGTAAATTCGAAGAAATAATGAATGTTTATTTGAATTATCAATTTATTTAGAGTTCATTATATTTATAGTAATTAATATTATTTTTAGGGAGATTTTATGAGATCCTTTCTTGGAGCTGGAGATAATACAAAGGCAGCTGTAAAAAACATTCTTGCACGACTCTTGGCCAAAGATGTCCAAGTTTTATATAACGCCACTGGTAAGGTTACACCAAGCAAACCTCAAAAACGAAGTTTCAATGTAACTAAAACCTATAAAATTATGTCAGGTAATAGACAAATTTGAATATTTTAATTTCTTAGTTTATATATATTTAATGTTTACATTTTTTATGTATTTCAAACATCATTTGTACTTTCAGATATCATTGTGGATGAAATTAGTGGAGCCGACATTAATAAAATCTTGTCCGAAACAAGTCGCTGGTTATCAGGAGCAAGCGATCGAGATGGTGGTGCCAAAAATCGAAAGCAAAATAGATAAGATGCTTGAGATTTGTTTTTTGTTTCATGTTTATATCTAAATAGTTTCTATTTTATTATTTAATTTTAATTTCCATTGTTTTTTTATTTATTGTACGAGATCAAAATAATCAAAAATAGATTTATGAATTTTTATTTTAATATAAAAATTGTAACCAATTTGAAATCAGGTTTAGAGCGAAAAAATATGATAAGTTGTGTTGAATTTCAAAATATTTTATTAAATAAATTTATTTTAATATTGGTAATGAAATAAAATCGTTATTTATTAACCTTTTCACTATTTGAATTAAGCGAGATTTTATATACAATATCAATTATAATTGTTTTCAATAAATAGCTAGCAAGGTACTAATTGCAAAATATGAGAAATACATTTTCGATGTTGTAAAAAATTAGCATATAAAATCATTACTAATGTAATACTGAATCAGTACCAAAAAATGTTTTATTCTATGCTTAACCGGAACTGTAAAATTTGTTATTTGATACTGGGACAATGCTATAAATATATGAAACCAAAGTGAAAAAAATCAGAAATCATTGCTGAAACAGTTTTGGAACTATTGTGAACCAGTAATGTTGAAATTCTAAGCCAATATCGATCCATTTGTGAATCAACTCTGGCACGTTACTGGCGGCCATCTCTGGCCCGACGTTATCAATCCAAAATTGGACCATTACTGGTTTAGTATCGATTTACAAACGACCCATTATTAATTACCAGTACTGGGACCTCGGTTGCCAAAACTGGGCCAGATTCGAGCCATTTGTCTTTTTCCTATTGGGTATTTATATATTGTAAATGATTGACTGTAGTTATGTGTAGTTACAATTTTATATTTAGGAAGAGGTTTTTCATTACGGGTCTCTGACAAACTAGAACAGCGACGTCATCGCCACGATTGTAATAGGGCATTGATTCATTGGTCACTGTACCAAGCTGATCATTACCATCACGCATCCAATTTTGTAGAACCACGTGGATCATCGGATCTCCGCAACATTCGTGGAGCACTGCTATCATCCCGTTCGAGCGAAAACGACTCAGCCGATCATCGTTGACGAAATCGAACATCGGAATTGGATGAGTTTTTCTAACATGTCCTATTTCTCGTGAAATACTAAATTTATTCGACCAAATTATGATTTGTTATTTGAAATTTATCATTGAATCGAAAAATTCTCTGATTTAGTTGATAGTTTTAATGTTATCAATATTCACAAGGTGCACCTTGAGTATTTATTATCTTGATGTCCTGACGACTTTGTAAATAAATTTATGTATAATTGATAGTGTATGATAGAATCTTTTATTCGTAAAATTACATCAACTCACATCAATCTTAAATGAATATTATTTTTACCTTCTCTATTTAAACTTTTCTCTCATTGGAATATATGAAATATATAACAGTTTCGACCCTTATAAGATTCCGGGCCCAGACAGCATTTTCCCCAAAATGTTAGAGAAGTCCTTCTATAACATCTAGACCTGATAACCGGGGTTCTGAGGAAGTCAGTCGCTGTTGGATATCTACTCAAGAAATTAAAGGAGAGGTATTTATACAGAAACCTGGCAAATGAAGTTACACCAAAACGGGTGACTTCAGGCTAATTAGTCTCATCTCTTTTTTCTTAAACCACTGGAGAGACTGATAGATATATTCATTTGATGCTGAATACTGATAGAGCATCCGCTGCATGACAATTAGCATGACTATCAGGGGGGGACTCAGAGGGTCAAACCCAATAAAACAGAGATAGTTACCTTCACAAGACGATACAAGATCAAACACTGTAAAGAAGTAACCTTCTACAGGAAGCAAATACTGTATACGGAAGGAGCGAAATATTTAGGGATATACCTGGATAAAAAATTGATGTGGGGAATCCACTTACAAAGACAAAGTATAAAAGTGTTACGTTTACTCATGCATTGCAGGGTAGCCATAGGTTCAGACTGGGGACTTCAACTGGAAAAAACACTATGGCTATACCGAGCTGTTGTGATACCGAAGCTAACATACGCATCAGTAGTATGGTGGAAAGCAACCGAAAAGGATACCCGGGTGAGTTTCCTGGACCATGTACCAGCTGTCACAGTTAGGGGAACTTTTGGAGTTAGAAGAAGCACTCTAATAACTTTAATCAACAGACACATAAAAACATTGAGTTGCAAGCAAATGAGAGGGCGAAGAAGTACAGGACACGTAGAAATCTTGGGAAAAATTCTAGTTAACCAAGGAAACGGACTGATCTGGTTTACAAACGGATCTAGACTGTTAACGTCTAGATCCGTGGGACTTGACTCAGTATCTGTAGCTCCAGGAAAAGGGATGATTTAATTTACTCCTTGAAAGAACACTATATACCAAGCCGAGATAGTGGCTGTGGAAATATGTGCGGAAAAACTGTTAGAACAAGAAATCAGGAGAGAAAGGATAACTATCTGTACAGATAGCAAAGCCACACTGATGGCTTTGAGAAATCCAGTACACAGCTCTCAGCTGGTGGATTCGGTCTATGAGACATTGAAAAGACTAGCAGGGAGTAACAGAGTATCTATCTGTTTGGTCCCAGGTCACTTCGGGTACAACGGGAGTTAAAGGGCGGGCAAACTCGCCAAGAAAGGTGTACAGAGGGAGGGTACCCAATATGTGTGTATAAGAGAACCCTACCAATCAAACCTTAACGCAATTAATAAGTGGATAAATGATAGGGGGGAAGAAAGATGGATATCATCTCAGAAATTCAGGTGGTCAAGGAATTCTTGGGCGAAGATGTGAAAGACTGGCCCAGAGCAACGGCAAGCCTGAGCAGGGCCGAAGCCAGAGACTACATAGGTTTACTGACGGTTCACTGCAATCTGAGATGTTATCTACATAAGCTAGACACGGGTACAAATGAACTGTGTAGATGGTGTGGTACTACTGAGAAAACACTATACCACGTTATGTCCAGCGCTACTGGGCTTTCAGCAGCAATGGTTGGGCGAAACAGAGACCACAAAGTCGGTTGAAGAGGTTCCCGTGGATAACCTGCTGCATTTTGGCAAGACAGAAAAATGTTATTACATCTCTGTTTCTGAACTCGTAATCGGTTTCTTTTCATTTTTTTAAATTTGAATTTCTTTTCCATTTGAAAGAAACATTGGAATATAAAAGATGAAAGAGAATTTGTTTTATTGTACATGGCCACAGAAACGACCATGTCTCTGATTTATTATTCGATAAAGATTGTTTGGACGAACTTTCTAAGTTTTTTTTGATTAAAATATGACCTCAGAACACTCAAATCGTCAGATTCAATTTGCATGATGGATGAGAATTCGATTAGACTTTTATTTGATTTATAATAGATAACATTCCTTTTCTCGTTAGAATAAATGCTCTAAAAGCTGATGTTAAAGGAAATTCCATAGATCGCACGACACGTTCCCATAATTCTGATATATGCAGTGCATAAGGAGAGTTAAATTTATATTTGATATATGTAAGATAATTTTCAGTTTCAGTATCATGAAATGCATTCTTCGTCTGCTCCTGTGAAGATACGATCTTGATCACTATAAATAACTGATAGCTTTCCCCTGCAACCGGTGTTACTTGCACACTGCTGCGAGTGCAATTATTTGCACCGCAAATTATAAAGTAAAGTGTGTGATTGCGTCGCCGATCCCCGTCGCCGGACGCCGCCGACCGCTGCTGTTTGACGCCCCTTTCTGGCTTTCCTGAGCAATCTGGTGTCACCCTCGCCACAAAGGCCAGCAGCTCTTCACGCCCCTTACCTTCTAAGTTATATTTTTTATATCATTTTGTCCGTCTCGCGCCGTAAAGACACGCGCTTAAATCACCCGTTCGTGCGTGCCGCCGTCAACTTCCGTATTCGCGATTAGATTAACCATGTGACAAACACATGATCGTTTAAATGATAGTTTATTAAAATGTATGACTAATTAAATGTGAATTGCAAGACTTATCACACAAATAAATATTGCAATATAACATATATGGAAATGAGCTTTTCACCCTTCTCTATCTCTCACAAAAAACGAACACCATAATCAATTCTCAAATGATCGAATGGTTGTGAATTTGTGCATCATGCAACTGGTAACGAAGCTTATTGTTCATGTTCATGTTTGCAAGTCACACAATTATTTATAGCTATTTGGTTTGATTTTTGTTATTGTTACTCAAGTATTCCTAACGAGTCAAATTAAGGATTAGCTGGACATCAATATCCATTTCAAATCGAGGAAATTGACTATATGGCATCATAGTCACATACTTTTATTTTTCATTTTATAAAGAATTTTATAATCTTTCTCCCACACGAAAAAATCCATCTTAATCTGAAATATGATTATATAGAATAAGTTTTGATTTTTACAATATAGAACTGTCAAGTTTATTTCACGTTTTAGAATTTCAATTTTTAATGAAAATGAGAGTGCGAACTCGTTTAATCACAAGGATTTCGGTTCATTTTGTTTCTTCAAAGGCTAGAAACAATGATTTCGGTTGTTCAGGTTTTAGAAATACAATATTAACAAAATAAAAGAATTAACTATTAATAACAATGAATATTTTGAAGTTTTTTTTTTTTTCTTCTCACGGTTGGTGAGGCAAAGTAGATCTCAAAGAACACATTAATTTTCTTGAATTATAAGTTGCACTTAACGCGCTCAAATGTTTCGCCAAAAATCTCCGCTCGTCTAAAATCCTCCTTCGAATCGACAACACTACCGCGATTAGTTACATTAGTTAAATGGGTAGTGTCTAATTTTCTTGCTAAAAAGCCTTAGCGCACAAAATCTGAGAATGGTGTCAAGCTAGAGACATGTGGTTATTCGCTTCTTACATAAAATCGGCCGAAAACGTAGATGCGGACCGAGAGTCACAAGTTATGTCGTACGAGACTGAGTGGTCGCTTTCATCGTTTGCGTTTGCAAAAATCAAACGGCATTTTTACCCCTTCGAAGTTGACTTATTTGCGACTAAGATAAATAAAAAATGTCGAAGATTTGTGTCATGGCTCCCAGAGTCTGAAGCGATAGACGCGTTTACTCTGAGTTAGTCAGATTTTTATTTTTATACTTTTCCACCGTTCGCAATTGTCCTGAAATATTTGAGAAAATTTATTACTGATCAAGCCGAAGGAGTTTTAGTTGTACCTTTACAGCCGTCACAACCATGGTACCCAATGTTTTTAAAATTATTGGTGTCTGAGCCAATAAAATTTTCACCAGATCTTAATCTACTATCGTCTCCTTTCAGAAAACATCACCCCCTGTCACAACACCTTACCCTGGTTGTAGGGCAGCTATCCGCCTGGCGTTCGCCTTATATGGAGCTCCAGAATCATCCCTCGATATCATCGAGGCATCGTTATCCAACATAACGTTGAAACAATATGACAAATCTCGGCGCCTCTGGTGGAATTTTTATCTTAAACATGCATTAAATTTTTATAAACCAAAGAATAGTGATGTGCTCTATTTTTTGATTGATTGTATGAAAAATGTTAAATCTTATGGCACACTTAATTCTTATCGAATTGTGATATCGTATTAACAAAAAACGAATCAGGAAAAGATCGCTTGATAATGCGCTTTTGTAAAGGAGTGGCTGCTCTCTACCCACAAAAAGAAAAGTATGATTTTATTTAGGACCCAGAAATAGTTTTCCCTAACACGTACAAGGAATGAATTACTTTTCCCATAAAAAATAGTTGGAAAAATGCCTCATTCTGTCACATGTGGGGAATGAGTTCAAACTGTGGGAAAAGAGGGTATATTTCTCGACAAATACAATATTTCTCCACTTATGTGGGGTTACGAACCACATGAATTTAGTGTCACCTTGCCGTTCCAATTTGTTTGTTTCAATTCCTCAAAATCCTCTAGTTAAGCGCACTTTACCTTTTGTCGCCATTGCCACCATTTAGTGGCGTGTAATTGCTAATCGTCACCATTAGAGAATCGGAGCAAGTCGAGAGTGCCTCGAAATCTTTATTTTTGAGCTTACTACAATCGAGTTTCTCTCAAAATGGATCATGATCGTATAAAAACTGCTTATGAAGATATCCCGGACGAAGTATTAGAAGCAGCTGCTGCTGCCACCGACAAAAATATGCCGCAAAAATCATATGTTAAATATGAAAACGCGTACAATCATTTTGAAAATTGGATAAAAGCGAAAGAAATCACGACAATTAATCACACAGTTTTTTGACGTATTTCTATGACGTGTAACAAATTTAGAAACGCCCTGGTCAAGGTAATTATATGCATTAATCTTTTAGGTTATAACGATTTTATATTTCAATTTTATCAATTTATCTACATTTAAATAAACTTTTAATTACTTAAATTTATTTTACTTTTTTGAGGTAATTGAAATATTAATTTTGGCCATTTTTTTTGAGGTTATGTTTTTAAGGTTTTAAGTATCACCGCAATGCAAATTTTATATTTATCATTTTTAAATATTCTATGTTTGTTAGTGATAAATCTATTTCTTGAAAATTCTTTACCATTGGTATTT
>JABFQD010005034.1:0-11096 GCA_022817045.1 Psix sp. ZL-2020
AGCGAACGATGCTTTACAACACTGCAAAAATAGGGGAACTAATCAAACGACAAAAACCAAAGGAAAAGAGAGAAAGTACACTTTGTCTATTGAAGATTTGACTCCGGCTGTTGCTGAATATGGAATCATTGTAAAGAAACCACATTATTTCGTTTAAGTAAATACATTTTTTAAACTATTGTAAGAACGTATAATTGTTAATAAACATTTAATTTAACTGTAAAATGATTGAAAGTGAATAAAGGAAGAGGTCATTTGATTTTCAATGTCAATTTATTTTGAATAAAAATATACACAAAATTTCAACACGTATAACAAGATATAGTTTAGTGGTAGATTATAATCAATTTGATAATAATTTATAAGCACGTTAACACAAAGTCGACATTGAATCATGATTTTGTTAAACGAATAACATTGATATAATAAAAAATAATATAAACCACTTTCATTAAGCTTATAGGGACGGGAAAAATTGACTTAAAAATTGTTGCACAATTCGTAATAACACAATATCATCGCGCTTAAATGATAAAGTACAACTTTGGTTGGTTGAAATTGATTCTTTTTATTATAAAAAGAAAGAAACAAAGTGTTAAAAAATTAACGTAAATCAAATAATCAGAAAATTCTTAAATAAAGTATAAATCTTTTCAATACATTAACATTATTTTTCAACGATCATAATTAAATTGTTTCTCAACGAGTTTAGAAAATCATTCCCAAGCTTAGGCTCAACGGTAAATGCACGTACCATAATACAAAAAATCAAAATTTAAAACAATATTCATAATTGCGACTCAGTTACAAGAACTCAATGTAATTTGCTAATAAAAAGTATGATTGTTGAAACTCACAAGACAAAAGATCGTTAGAAACAATTTCTCAAATCATTCTTTTTTATCTGCTGTTAAAACCTATGCAAGCAGTTTTTCCGTTTTGAAATCTTTCGCTGTTATAATCTTATTCTTCTCGTCTTCGATTTCATTGTGTAGTGAACATATATGTGCTGTAACATCGAAGTTATTATTTAGCGCAAACAAAAATGCGCTCAGGTTTAGTGTATGGTACAGTCACGATACAAAGTAGGACTAATTATTATCGTTTGCGACGACATGTTCGTTTATGCTCTCGTTGCCAGTGCACTTGTTGACAATCGGTGCTGCAATAAGCAGTGTTCCAACAACAGTGATATATTGCTTCTGCCTCGCAGTTGTAACACTGTAAAACAAAAAAGTTCGTTTTCAAAAACAGCGATTTCATGATTACTTCCAACAATAAAAAACCCATTTCAATTTACCCATTGCTTCTTCTTTATATCTGATATGATTTGCTGTTGTCTATCCGTAAGTTCTTTCAACTGTCTCACGTGCTCGGCTTGCAATCGCTCCAATTCTTTGCATTTATCGAGTTCCAGTTCCCGACGCAACTTCTCTAAAGCCGCAGCTAAAGGTTGCTCCGGAGTTCTGCGCTCTCGTTTGTTCTGCAAACACAAATCTTCAACAGTCTTAAAGGCCTTTAAAGTGATCCGTGTACACATTTACATATTTTCATGCAGAACGAAACACTCCCACACACCCAGTAACGAGTATCTTTGCCAAAAGACTTGACGGACTTTACGAAAGAAAACAGACATTTTCTTATCTTTGTGTGACTTTACTTACCGCTTAAATCAAATTTCAAAACTAAACTAACGTCAAGTGGATAATATTGTATACAATTTAGCAAGCAAGTAAGTGTTGGGATGTAAACTGAAAATATTGAATGTGTGAACAGTGAAGTGAAATTACTTTTGAGGGCGAAGCTTCGACCTGGATAGGATCGGTTTGGACATGGACACATTTGTGTCGTGGTTCTTGCGAGCTGGAAGTAACCATATCTTCCTGCGAGCCTTCTTTTTTGAGGCCTTGCGGACAAGTGCTTGAAATTTGAGTGGCTGGTTCGTCTTCAGCGATGGGCAACTCCGGGACTTGTCTTTCTTCGCTCTGATCTCTGCTTTCTAACGACGACTGGCCTTTGTCTCCAGCCTTTTCTGCAGCTTGCTGTGCATTAGAATGATTTTGCGTGCTCAGACGTTCAACTTTAACTCTTAAGTCTTTAATAACTTGATTATTAGTTGAATTGTTAATCACTGAATGTTTAGCCACCTTCTTCATTTTCTTCGGATTCCGCCATTCCTTTTCGTCGATTTCCGCATAAGCTATCTTCTCCTTGTCAGTCTTTTTTAACCAATCTTGATGATGTTTCAATTCTTCGTATGCTTTGTTCCAAGTTGTTGATCGTTTAATCTAACCGATATTTTAAATTAATTAGAAATATATTGAAGTATAGTCGTGAAATCAAAATACTCATTTTGGCTAATAAATTTGGTTTTTTTATGCAATTAAAAAATAGACTTTGAAAAATTACATCCATTTTTTTTTGTTTTTTTATTAATTTTATTATTTTAATTCTTATCAAATATAAAAATTGATTGACTTTACCTGTAAGCTCGAAATGTTGACGGTTATTGGACGAATAAAAATTTTCTCGATATTGGCTCTCATATGATGTCCCCCGAAAAATCGCACATCATATATGTCGCCTTCGATTTTCATCACTTTCGCGGGCCAATATGGATAGCCTTTTTGTTTTGCATAAACTAATTGATGTGGAGGATTACAAGGTATACAAAACCACATTTTTTCTGGCTTTTCGTTTGATATTCTATAACAGTCAGGACAACGCTGGATTTCCTGAAGATCATACTGACAGTCTTGATACATTGTGCGACCCATATCACCAATGATACTATGCTCTAAAAAGTAATCGTTTTTATTAAAATAAGTTTTCATGTCAATCATTATATCGATTTATTAATTAAAAAAAGAATAAGATTAAATCTTAATATTGAAATAACGCAGTGGAAAAATTCGTTAAATTGATTTCAAAAATTAAAGTTTTGTAAAAAAATGCAAAAATTGAACAAAAAGCTTTCAGTTTTTATTATTATATTAAATAGAAATAGAACAAAGTTTTTTTCTTTCTTGATATACAAAATAAATTTGTCTCACTGTAGATTCGTCATTTTTGAATAATTTGATTTTCAATTCCTAAATAAATTGTTTATCAATAAAATGTTTCAAAATATTTTCGAGTTTTAGAATTTGGTGATTTTTTCTGTATTCATAAAAAAACATTAACATCAAACAAAGTTTTCAAATAAAAAAGAAACTATACAATTTTTTGTGCTACAATTAAAGAGCACAACTTTTGATAGAATTTGAAAACCCCACATAATGTTTAAAACCAATACTTGTTAATCCTTATATTGTAACGATTTGCAAACTAGTTTGTTCAGTTTATCAGTCGAAACAGCAAATAATAAACCACATCTTACCTCCATGATAAATGATAATATTGTGTAGGATATTATGAGCGTCAGCTTCGAATTCCGCGAGATTGTTATACTCATTTTGACTAGTTTTCAAATCCATAACAGCCAAATCCATATGATTTTTAATAAGCATATCCGGTCGCCAAGCGTCCTCCCCCTCGCTGATCCAAGTTGGCCCTGAAAATCCATTGACCGGTACAGTTGCTTGCGAGCTATCGAAAACTATCGTTCGATTGGTTATTTCTTGCGGCAGCTTTGCTTTCATGTGACCACAAGCAAAGTTCAGAATGACGTTCAAGGTTTTCTTGTCCGGAAAAGGGCCTTCTTTGTTAACGTTCTAAAACCACAATTGATCATACAACAAATTCAGCGCGACGCATCTAAGCATGAAAACGAGTACCAACCTCGCAAAAATTGCACAATTGCAGTTCCTCATTGGCGGGCTTGTGACAGTCCTTGTGATAAACCCTGTAACACTGAGTGCAGCACTCGACCAAGCCAGCCTTGTGGCACTTGCAACAATACCAGTCGTTTTTGTCCTTATCCTGTAGTTCAGTTGGCAGACAGTAAATTTCTTGGTCCAAACCGCCACCCTTAGTGGTTGACTTTTTCCGCAATATCAAGCCGTCAGCCACTGCTTTGTCTAATTCAGTCTGGGCTTCGTGTTCAGTCATGCAGTGTATGCGAGATAGGTGGCGCACCACCCAGTCGTTCGTAGGCAAACTTCTTTGGTGTACATTCAACTTGATCGAGTCCCATATTCTTTGGGTCATGTAAGGGTCCGTTTGACGTCTCACTGACATGTTCTGAAAGCAAAAAATCAGTTTGAATAGACGAACATTGCTCTTATGCAAATTACAACTACGCAACATTATTCAAAAGATTGTGGAAAATGGTTCAAGAGTCACAGTTCTCTATTGATCTCGTACCACCAGCAATGCCAGTTAACACAATCACCCCTATTACTATACTCTGTCTGCTTTTCGATAAGACCCTCATGCTGTCCTTCTTCGACTTCCACCTTAACTGACTACACATTCCCTCATAATTTCATTCGCCTTCTGTTCCAAGTGGCATTTCGAGTCGCATTTCAAGTCGCAGTGTCGAGTCAAAAAACATGTACTCTGTAACTTTGTTAATAATCAGCTCCATTTTACTGCTTCTAAGTGCAGCTTCCGTGATTCTCCTAATACAAAGGGCGCTGCGTAGACTGATCAAGTTGTCTGTGTGTGTGTTCTTTCTCTCCGACATCCTAAGTTGCATTTTCACCGCAGCTCTCTGGATCGTTCAGCTGAACGCAAGTGAGCCAAGTTCCTGCAATTTGCCAGTCTGGTACTCTTCCAGTCCTCCTAACGCAACGGAGTTTCTAGAAGTGCCAGCAAACATGATCAGCGCCGTGCTCTTGGTGCCCTTCGAGAATGCATTTTTGTCCCTGTGCAGTTTATCTTTATATCTTGCAACAGAAAGCACAAGACTAGAAAAGTTGCTGAACCATCGGCCATCAAGAGACCCGACAGAGACAGAGCATCGTGCGAGTGGAATGAAAAACCGAGCGAAGGAGAAACTCAGAGATCGAGTCGTTGTTCTGAGCGTGGCGACGCAGTGGCTAATCTTCTTACTATCAATCCTCCCGCTTTTGACGTCGGATTACACGAAACAAAGCCAGCGATTTGCATTTTCAGATCAGCTCGTCTTCGACCCCTGCCAGCATAGCTTACTGGCCAGTGGGGCGAAGGTCGAAACCAATGCATCCCAACTGGACGGCGTCGTTTCCAACATCTACAACATCGTGAACTCGCAACTGAAGTTCAAAAATGTCTCGGACATAAACTTCAACGTGTCCAAAGTTATAAATATCGTCGATTACGATGCAGACGGATTCCAAATACTGGATACTCAGACTCTGAGAACGACTCCGGTGTTATCTCGGGATCAAATTTATGCTGACATTGTAAGGCGTATACAAAGCGTCAAGTTGCACGAGGAGAAACAGATCAGAGTCGCCAAAGACCTCGCTATGTGCTCTTATCAATGTTCCATCCCCCCCCTCTCCCTCCAGATGTATTTACTAGCGTTGTCGTTGGGCGTCTACATTTTACCAGCAGCGTTCTCGGGGCTGCTGTACATGAGGACCTCGAAACGCTGCACCAGGTTACTGGACCAGTCGAGGAGGTTCGTCCAGGTTCAAAAAGTTGAGTTGGACAATTCCAAAGCTAGCTCCAGCTGCAACAAAGGCGGATGGTTCGAAGAAAAGATGGACGACAGTCCTGCGAAAGAACAAACCAGCGCCGCCGAAACTCAACTAACGTCCGACTTAATCCGCCGCGTCCAGTACCTGAAAAAACTGGCCAAAATAAATCAGCACGATTTAGTCTTCGCTCTCATCCTCACAGTTCCCATCTCGATAACTATTTTCCTACAAGCTCTCGCGCGCGCAGATTTACCTGTCTGGCTATCGCAAACCTCCTTCGCTGCAGTGGCCGCTTACATGACTCTGCGGCAGTTATCTTACTTGAAAATGACACACCTGAATGGCGACAAAGCGAAGGACAGTCAAATTCACCCTGACGTCTGATTTCAGCTGTATTTTGTATTGATTTATTTCGGCTGCGATTCTAACTTTAGTGCTTCGATGCGAATAAAAAAGGCATAACTGTGTGGCGATTTAATTATAGAACATTTATAAATAGCTGATAATGATTGTCGAGATAATATTTTTGATCTTGATTTCGATGTTGAGAGAGAGAGAGAGAGAGAGAGGTTGGGATTTGCAACAGGCGAACGGCGTTTGCACGAGCAAGCTCTGTTAATTGGCATAGCCTTATTGACTTTGTTACATTTCAAATCACAATTCTATTATGCAATTTTGATCGTTCCTAACCTGATAAGAGTGTTTATCAGTCGAGTCAATTTATCTCCGACATCTAAAGACCCCAACAAAGCTGCGGCTGGTATAAAAATATGTACACAGAATAAGTGCGATTGGAGTGAGAGATTAAATGAAATGTGTCAATATCTGGATTGAATCGAGTTGACGAGTCGCAGGTGACTGATGGAAGTCACAGTCCGCTGTCAATTGTTCCAAACAAGTCGAAATTCCCGACAATTCACCTGCGACTGAGAGAGACATTCGTTGACACATTTGTTGTTGGCGAACAAATTGCAAAATGATGGATTCGCGAACTTACTTACCAGGATATTTTTCAAGCTCCGCACGATTATTTGACGTCAAGCGATGATTTTAAGGAACACTCGATCCAACGGAAATTTAATTGTTGCGCCTCATAATTGATGCAAATGATAAGGATGGAAATTAATGAGCGTTTTATGTGGTTTAATATAAGCCTAATAGATTATAGATACGTAACAATAATGATGACCGATAAAACCTTCGACATTAGCGCCATATCCCGAAACTTATAGGTTATTCACTGTAGTTACGTGCACAGCGCTACTGAAAATTGAAGCTGCCAATAAAAACAATGTAAAAGTTGCTCTTGAAAAATACACTGCGCCGATTCATAGCCACTTTTGTCAGCGCTTGATATGAATTTCTAGTTTGATGCGATGTGTATTTATGATAAAATCGTGATTTTCGATATTTGCGTTTAATAAAGGAATATTATTTTATGACTTTGAATTGTACTTTACCCTGAAATAGGTGCGTGGCGCTTCTTCGGCACTAGCATCGAAGAAATTTACATGCCAGTTGACTGCTTGATTGATAATATATTATATGTTGAAGGAAAAGTTAAAAAAGATTCGATCAATTTGTGGTCGTATTTGAAATGATTAATATTGTCGATTATGATATGTTGAAGCGCTTTTAAGGATTTGAGAATTGTATTTGAAAATAAAGAGAAATTAATGAAATTACAATGAAAATGTTGAAAACTTCCTTTTTTGCTGATTTATTTTTGATATCAAATTATGACATTGTGTTGTTTAAATGTAATTGTGAGGTGTAAAAAAGTAAATTGTTTTATTTTCAATTGTTCATTTATGAATTAGAATGGGAAAGAAAAAATGCTAAAACTTTTTGTTCGAACTGTATTATATTTTGTAAACAATTTTAAGTGCACAATATTGTTAGTTTTTAATGCATTTTTTGTCGAATATTGACAACTCAACAATGGACAATTGGGAATTTAATACGCATTGTTGAAATGGACAATTTTTCAAACTTTTGTCTTTTAACAAACTAACAAAATATAGTATATAAATTAATTTTGAATAAAATAAATGGTTTAATAATAAAATTGAAATATATACAAAAATCGTATTGACTTTTTGAATGAAAAATTTGATCTAACTCTAAACAAATAAAAAAAACATTACAAAAAAAATTGAATAAAAAATACATAAAAAGCTTTTATAAAATCTCAACTAATATTTTGTTTTTCATAAGACGATGAAAAAATTGCAAATTGTCTTTCTCAATGTTAAACTTCTTAATTTTCATGTCCAGTTGTGAATTATTGATTTAATTTGAACGTTTATTTTGGATCGAATAAAAGTAGATCTGAAAAAGGAAACACCAATAGCACAGGAAGAAAGAAAAGACATGTGTTGTTTTGTAGAGTGCGACAGGAACTCGCCAGCACTCAAATTTATTAATTGCTCGACAAGAATCATTGAACTCTTGAAAGCATTTTCCTCTGTCTTGTTGTCGACATTATTTCCTTACATACATTACATAATATAATGTCCGTGAATTTTACATTTTTTCACCTCAACACTTCGAAAATATCACGCATCCCGAAGCTTTTATTAATCACCTTAATTATTAGTCTTTAGTGTTTGATTATATACTACAATAATATACACAAAACCACCGCGACAATGTCGCACTTCAAAAGTCTCGCGCTTTGCATTCATACACACTTAATCATTACTTTACTTAAATATTTTGCGTCTTTTTTTGTCTTTTTCTGTTTTGCTCCTTTTTTAATGACACTGTCAAGTACGCTAAATATAATCAGCCCATCAATAAGTATGGTAAAATATAAATATTAAATAGACTTTGTTTGTGTTGATAGGTTGAATGAAAAACATGTTCAAATTGTTGATCATCGGTCGATGATGATGACAAGGCAAAGATGGCCTGACAATATCCCCAATTAGAGGTATTCTTATCGTCATATCGTCGACTTGCGAGATCACACAAACGTGTCTTAGTTCTCGAGACAAATAATACAACACTGTTTACAGTTGAACGAGAAAACATTGCAAGTTTGATGATGTTCAAGCAGCGATTTGTCCATCAAACGATATGACTTTTGTATTCGTAGCTACAATCTATCGACGGTACAATTTCTAGTACAATTCATGTGAAGAGCAGATGATTGAAATGTCCGAAAGTATGAAAAGTAGAAAAAATATCATTTATATATACTTTCACAAATACGTTCGTACATTCATAGAACATTAGGAAAAGTGCGATCGGGGGTCTATTTTGTGGCAATCACCCTCCCAGTACTAAATATAAAAAGTGCGCACGTCTATGCGCAGGTTCGAATCTGTCCAAATCTGAATGATGCTGCATCGCTGAGATTGATACGTTTCGTGCTCGCACTCGTTCCTAAATTTTGTCGACAGCTCTCGAACTCGATCAGTCAGGCCGTTGTGACATACAATCCACGTTGGGATTATCTACTTTGATATTTCAAGGTCATCTGCCACTGAATGAGCGTTCGTTCGTGCGTGAATAAACTATTTTCGCGATCAAACTAATTCTACATTTTGTACTCTGATCGATCCCTAAAATAATTTAGCGCACCAAGTGAGACGCATTTCTGATGTTACGTTCGTGTAATTCTGGAATATTCGAATCGCGAAAATGCAGCGCTGAATAGTCGAACTCATTGTGACGCGAAGAAAAGCGAAGATTGACGAAACGATTACGACGTTCTTTTCAACATTTATTGTCTAAGCGACGTGAAACCCGCTGCAAATCATGTTTCTCTTTACAATGTTACAAAATCAAATTCGGCTCTCTTTTGCTGCGCTATGTTACAGATTAAACTGGGCTACTTTTTTACAGATCAGAAACAACTAATTCGTGTCTTATCAAAATGACTATAAAACATTATAGCGCTCACCGTTACGATCACAATTTAGAATTGAAGACCAAAGTCGAAATCATACTCGTAATATTAAATACCAGTCTCAGCCAGTTTTATCATGACTATATATAATATTTGAATTTGCTTTAAATATCGCTGCTACTTTCCGCTTAATTCGAGCGTATGATTTTTTGCATATTCTGCTTTGTGTAACCTATCTTTGATTTGGTTGAAGATCAAGAAATACAAATACGCCGCACGTGTTAGACGGTTGATAAAAAATCGTTAAGAAGACTTTACAAATGTCGACACCTTCTCAACACAATACTAATTACAGTTTCAAAAACAATTCGTTTCGATGGATGATTCTCGCGTAACATTAACCACAGACAAAAGAAACAGATGTCGCTGCGGTCCAAAATCGGAACACAACGGAGCAAACAAGTCCGAACAAGTTATGTTTAGAGTGAAGTTGGCTGCGTTGAAAAATGAAGTAATA
Source organism: Psix sp. ZL-2020 (assembly GCA_022817045.1). NCBI lineage: Eukaryota > Metazoa > Arthropoda > Insecta > Hymenoptera > Scelionidae > Psix > Psix sp. ZL-2020. The sequence goes on from JABFQD010005034.1 coordinate 9,941, forward strand.
TCAATGGAAATTTCGGTAGACATTTTCTGTGACGAAAACGTAGTCGAGAGTATCAATTTGTGATGTACAAAAAAGCGTGGCAACGTCGCTCTAAACATGTAGATTTACAATTGTTACATTTCGCAAAAGCCTATTCGACGTTTTTCGATCGTTTCTGGTGATTCAATGTTGAATAAGGTGTTGAGATATATACTTTACAAATACAAACACAAAAATGTACGCTGTATATTAGATTCAAATGAAGAATTGGTTGCACTGAGGAAAGAAAGATTAAAAGTACGACAGCTTTCAACACGATTCAACATAAAAGTGGTTCTCGTCATTGATGCGTTATTCCCTTTAGAGACTATTATACAAACACCGATTCATATATCATAAATCTAAGCTTTTAACGGTAGTATTTTGTGGTAATAACGACGATCACATAATCATAAAGTAGTTACAATTCTAGATATTTCGGATGGTACTATGCACATGCGATGAGACTTTGTTTTGTTATCATTATCGTTTCGTATAAAACCCTTCGAAAATGGCGAGAAAAGAAGCCCCCGAAAAATCTTATTTGCTAAAATCTAACTGACCTAAGCGACAGGTTTTGTTCTCACAAATTAAGTTGTTCCCAGTTAATTGATTCGTTATCATTCCAAGCTAATTGAGACCGACCATTAAGTTACAAAATAATAAGGATCAGCGCCAACTTATCAATGTGTCCAAAAATGTTGAGCGCGCGCGCAAACACTTTCGAGGTCGTGGACAGTTGAGCTACTTTTGTTAACATGCGCGAGACTTTGGTTGTTTTTTAATAGTCAGTTTCGTGGAACATTGTTAATTTGTTTCGCATTCAAAACTGCTTTTAGTTACTTCTTTCATATTGTTTTTAACATAATAAACGATCGTTTGTCCAAACGAAATCGGTTTTAATAACTAAGGCTGATAAATCGGGATAGATTTATTTCACGTTGACACCACACAAGCATTGGATATAAATAAATACACTGTACACGTTGCCCAACACGAAAATGCCAGACCATCAGTCCAAAAACGAATATACAAAATCTTTTGGTCCGGCTTCCCTTTGTAAAGACTAACGTTACGGAACATCTCCCAATTACTTCAAAAATATGCTTTTCTCTATTCTTTGCGCTAAATTCTGATA
>JABFQD010005035.1:0-11096 GCA_022817045.1 Psix sp. ZL-2020
GTGCAAAAGTCTTACATTATATGTAAAGGGAAACATTTTGCTTACAAACTATACAAAATAATATTCTTAACGAGGCATTATTCATTATGTACAATTTTATTGGCAAATTAAATTTACAAATCTTTAACTTAACTTTTTTTCATCCGACTTTTTATGATCATCAGGCGATATTTCATCTAATGTAAAATCATTGAGCCTCAGTAATTCACTTTTTTTAGACTCCGAGAATTTTGCACTGAAAATATAATAATATATAGATTATTTCGCCATTCGTAAAAGCTAAGTCATTTTGAAAATATAAAATCAACTTACTCTCGAGTATTTACGACATGATAATTCCACATCATATGATCCTCAAAAGATTTGTTACTAAAAGTTAATATCAAAAACGTGAGTGTACTCCCGATTAAACCAAGAATTCCTCCTCCAATACCACCTGCAATTATTCCTCTTGGACCTAGAGGAATTTTATAAATTGCTCCCGAAAGAAATCCAGCAGGTGCTAAGTTCCAAACTGAATGGTTATCGATTAAAACACCAATTACGATATAAAATACCCTGCAAACGATAATGATTTTATTAATATGCAATTTCAAATATAATAAATATAAGTTTAGTAACAAATGTCTTACGAGAACATTCCTGTGAAGAATCCAATTCGAGTGCCCCAGTGAAAAGCACCTTTCATAAATTGTAAATTTACATGATCTTGCATCCGCATTTTTGCATCCAATACATTTCTATATGTGGTTACTTGATTTGTTTTTACGTAATCTTCAAGTTTAATTCTAGCATATAAAAATCCACCCAAACCAGCACCAACGAAGCAACCTCCAACTGCGTTACTGAAGATTGTACACAATTCTGGACGCAAATTTTGATCTTTGCTAAATTTTAAAGAAAAACATTTAGTAGCTATTTCTTTATGTTATTATATATAATTGTTATAATTTAAAGTTAAAATAACTAAACTAAGCTAATCACTTTTAATGTTTTCTTTTGATTTTTCAATAGATAATCTAATTATCATTAATTATTCAGGACTATATACTAAATAATTTGCATAAATTCAAGTGTTAAGCATCAGATTGTTTTACATTTTTTTATAAATATATTTTTCAATATATTATATGTATTATTTAATATATATTAAATGAAAAGGCTTTTTTATATGTAGTTTGAGAAATTGATATCAAAATATTTAAATTAATCAATTTTTTTTTTTTTTGAAGTTTTCCGGACAAAATTTTTTAAAAGTTAAAAAAATGATATTTAATCTTTGATAATACGCTAGGTAACTTTATTGTTTAATAAGTTACATAAAATTTAATAAACTTTTTTTATTTTTCATACATATTATACTACAAAAAATAAAGATTTATGTTTATTAATATAAAATACATACTCTCGTGTTAAAAGAATTTTTATTTTGTCCCATTTATTATTTATTGGAATATCAGATAACATATCTCTATCATAATCACGTTTAAGAGAAATGAACCCTAAAATATAGGGTATTTTTCCAAAATCGGTAAATACATTATATTTTCTCATATTTTATAAATGTTAATATATGTTTTTAATTTAGTTTAATATGACATAAATTATTCACTTGAAATTTGTTGTCATAACTTTAACATCACTTTACACCACTTATTAAATAATATCAGTAAAAGTAAATTGTAACATAACATTCAAGTAAAGATTAGCAGACAGTTTATTTCAGTCAAAAGTATGGCATTCATTCTTAAAAACATCATAAAATGTTATCTTTAAAGAAGACCACGCCAATGAACAAAACAAATAAATTTATGTCTACAAACACTTTGCGACATCTGGTGAAAATCTTATATACTTACAGTAATGTTTCAAACATATCCCCACTATTATCTACAATCTTGTTTGTAAATACGCAGCTCGGAGTGTATAAAAACTTGAAATTTAAGTGATATGTAACTACTTAAAAATTAAAATACTAATTTTAATTGATATTGTTATATCTTCGACGAATTTCAGGTAAGGAAGACTGTAACTATCTATCAAACAATAACTGTCAAAGTATATTATCTACTTTACCAATAGCATACGTTGGGTTTTACAAAGTTTCCAATGAATCTTTAAAAGTTTACAAAGTTTCCAGTAGCTACTATAAATTTTCAAATGAACAATTTATAAGTCCGTGACTCATAGACATACTTTTCGAGCTTAAGAGGATGCTACAGACATGGGATCTCTACCTTACTGGCTATTGTGTATTTTAGTTAAATTGTTGAATGTTTTTAATAAATAAATACATTAATAATGTTGAAATTCATTTCATGCGATTCTTTACTGTTTGAGTTATTTTTTAGTAGCAAAATCATAAAGATTTGTGCAAAATTGAATTAGTATTTAGTGACCGCGTTTTATTTTGTATTTTTTGAATTGTGAGACTCACCTGAAAAACGCGGTCACTAATTACAAACAAAATAATTAATAAAATATCTTTTGATCTGTTGTGAAATATAAACAAAAAGTGAGAAAATGGCCTGAAATGAATACAAACATACTGTGTTTGTTAGTTTTGTTAGTTATAAACAAAAACATTTTTGGCGCCAAAATGGTCGATTCGGAATTGTCATTCCAGTATGGTATCTTCTTAATAGGATGTCAAACCAGTTTATAAGTTAGTTTATGGACTTTTGCATTTGCATTATTTTTATAAAATAATTATTAAGTTTAATAAGTGTACATCGATTCTTTATACATCGGAAAATATACTAATGTTTTTGGTTTTATTTTATGAGACCTAATTTGGAAGTACTTTGTGCGGGCGTTTTCTTCTCACTTCAAAAACGTCCGAACATTTTAATTCTTTAATTATGCATAAAACTATTCAAATATTTTATAAAACTGTGCTATAAAAAAGAGAGAATCGATGTATGGTTTGAAATCGAATCTAAATATTACCATTATTATTTAAAAAGAAGGAAAAAACCCATGAGTTACCCTATAATTTTGTTTACAAATTATTATGGTATTGATTATATGTGATTCTGGGAACTTGTTACTATGAAAGAGAAAAAAAACAGATATAAATAGTTTAATGTTTTATAACTTTTGAATGATAATTTATATGGAATTGCAATATTAATTTTTATTAATTCGAACAGAATTAATAAAAATGAACATATTGAAAAAGCTAGGACTAAACTAAAACTTAAAACCAATAATCACTTGAACTTTGTTGTTAGTGTAATTCAATTAACTGCCATAAATAATTTGAATGAAATTCTAGATATAATATTTTACTCTCTTATATTTTTGCACTAAATATAATAAACGAAATATGATTATATTTATTTAAATATGGTAAACTAAACCAATATAAAATTGTAACATCGAACTCGACTACATCTCGGACTGCCTTCGGCAGTCCTCTATTATATGTTGTTCAGCTACTTCACCATGGATATAGTCGCTTGTTTTTTTCCCTAGTTGTATAATATACTATAATTATGACTTTTCTATACTGTTTTCACGTACGTCATATCAAAGCATTTAAATCTCGCACTAATCCTTGAACATTTGACTACTAGTTGTGCCATTTGAATTGTCGGTAATTTTGACGGAGTTATCCGCTTAAGCCATTTATAAACTGCTTTTTCCAATATTAAAGATTATTTCATCTTTAGATTTCAATATTAAATTAAATGAAAATAACACGTGAATTTGTATTATGACTAATGCACGATTTTTTATTTCTGATTTTCTAGATAAAATCAAATTATTTTATGGTACATTATAAATTATTACTTTTTGGTTTTTAAATTGAGGCAAATGATAAAAAGCATTGACTAAAGCATTTTAATCAATGAAACAGGTAAAGACCAGATATCAAATGGGCTTATTTGAAACTCAAAAATTCATCTTTTTTTACTGCTCCATATTTTAATGTTCTATGCTAAAACTAGCTAGAACCAAGGCTGGAACAAAAATTAACCTAAAAATTTATCAAATAATTCAGTAGTATTTCCTATTTAATGTAACATAAACGAAACTCAAATAATTTCGACATAAATATTTTCTAAAATTACTAAACGATACGTTACAATTGTTATTATTTTATTTTTGTTCATATTATATTTGGATGGTAACGCAGGGCACTGTTTCATTTTGAAGTTTGCAAACCCCAATTTCAGGCTTCAAACTAGAAATACGTTGAATGTTTGATTTTTACTTATCTTTAATGTAGAGGTCAATGTAAAAAGTCAATATTAAACAATCGAATCAACTTTTCTAAAATATTCTTTCACTAGTGCAAAATCACGGACTGATCGTTAATTTATAACTAAAGAAAATTTGAGGCGGTTAGCTACTACTTCTATTTGGTACGCAGATGGCACCTTCAAAATTGTCCCGAGCATATGTGTTCAATTGTTTGCCATACTCGGAAATTTTATCCAAATCATTAATGAGATCGAAAAAAGAGAGGCCCTCCCAAACGCATATACATTGATGGAAAAGAAAAGTCAGCCAGCTTACGCAAAGGTAAGTTTAAAGTAATTAAACTCATAGCAATATTTAACATTTTTTTAAATTGTCAGGTTTTTGAAGTCATAAAGGAAGAATTTAATAGATACGGTTATAGAATCTCTGTCACAATGATTTTAATGGACTTCGAATTGGCAATCATTAATGCTGCTGAAGCGATGGATTTGGACGTTAGATGTTGCTTCTTTCTTCTTAGTCAAGCAATTTCCAATCAGAAGACCTGCAACAATCATACAATGATCCTGCAGATCGGCCAATTAAAATAGCAACGCATATGATGTGCGCAACAGTTTTTATTCCTGTGGAAGAAGTTTTGATATTGTTTTGGACGAAGCTCCGGATGCTTTTCAGGAAATCGCAGATTACTTCGAAGTAAATTATGTAAGGGGCAGACCAGCAAGGAGACGACGACGTGCCATGCAATCGAGGTATGCTTCCGCGATAGAGGTGGCATAATCGGTATGCAGTCGTCGTCGTCGTTAGGGATCACCCTAGCTTATACACTTTTTTTGTGGAGTTGCAAAAGGAGCAGGTCGACACAAAAACTGTGTTCCGAGAACTGGATGTGGGTCGCAAAATTAAACGTTCTGAAAATCTAGCAAGAATAAAAACAGAAGAATGGATTTACAACATCGTACAAAAATATGAAAGGCGGAAAGAAGAAGGCGAAATCGCAGAATATTTAAGAGCTATCGGGTACAACATTTAGTTGTGATTGACAATCATTTTAAATTCTGAATAAAATATAAAATGTAATATAAGGTAGAAAAAAATAAAGAGTGGAAATAATACAGTGGAAAAAACGTCCCCCTACCCGTTAATTTAATTATTATTTATCAATGTCACTTTTATTTCAAAAAACACTAAAAACTAAAGATTGTTTTACAAACATAACTTATGCATATCCTTAAGAGAATATCAAACCAGTTTTTAGATTAGTTTAGCGACTTTTCAACTTTGCATTGTTTTTATAAAATAATTACCAAGATTAATGAGTGTACATTGATTCTTTATACATGGGAAAATATCTGTTTTCTGTTTTATTTTATAAGACTTGATTTGGATGTATTTTTACAGGCATTTTCTTTGTACCTCAAGAAGGCCCACATCTTTTAATTCTTCATTTATGCATAAAACTATTCAAAGCTTTTATAGAACTATATTACAAAAGTGAAAGAATCAATGTTTAGCCTGAAATTGAATCAAATATCATCATTATTATTTAACTTTGAAAATAGGTCATTTTGTTTTTGAAATTTTCTTAAGACGGAACCAGAGATAATCTCTGACGAAACACAACTCATTTATTACTAGATTGAAATGTTTGTAAATAATATTACCTAAACCTTAAATTTAATAAAAATATTACTTCATAAAATTTTATCACTCTATGAAAATCAATTTTGATAAAAAAATTGATTTTTTTTATTAATTAAAACTTATTTTATATAACTTTTTCGAGTGTAAGAAACGAGTTAAGTAAAAACTTAATAGTTATCAATAGAAAGTTCAATGATTAGTTTCGATCATTATAATATGCATTTATTTTCTACAGTATTAACACATTAAAATATCTAGAATTAATGCAATGTAAAAACATATAAATCTATTTGAATATGCAAATAAAAATATACAATATACAAAATATTTTGTTTATGATAAATGACTAAGTTTTGTATTAGATTCGACATAAAATTAATTCGTGACGATAAGAAATTATTTTATTAAAGAATAAAACAACAATTATTGATCGTTCTTGACGAAGACACTTTAATTTAAATAAATTTGGCGAAAATTTTAGATAAAAATCAAAAAATTTCAAGCCAATAAGAAATTCAATATTTGAATTTCTGACCTATTTAAATTTCAAGAAATATATCGAAAAAATGCAATTTCTCTAAATTCAAATAAGAGATTTCAAAAAAAAAAAAATTTTTATACACTAAGGTGCAGGCAATTATACGGTATTAGGAAAAAATCGTAAAGTTGAGCGAAATACCTACATTTCGCTCAAGCCGCGTGAAAAAATAACGTGCTCGGTATATGTCAAAAATCAAAACATTGTCCGATGTCAAAGTTCTAGGCGTTATCTATTTTCTTACTTCCGCACAAATAAGAACTAAATATGAAACACAAAATGGCAAAAGCAAATTATTTATGATTAATTAATCGGATACTGACCAAACTCTACAATAAACAATTAAAATTAAGTAAATAACAAAATTACAAAATAATTACAATTGCAAGTGTTGCAATTCAACGGAGATTTTCCAAAGTGACACCTTAATTTCAATTACCGCGAAGAACACCTCAGCGCACCAAAACAAAACATCTATATTTACGATTTCTTCAAATAATGCTTGATGATGATAATGCAATTTCAATGTAAATTAAACGCTTTGACTGTGTGACAATATAAACAAACACTTACACAGATGAATAAATGACGGTTGAAGTTTCAAATATTTTAAACAAATAACAAGGGAGTTTCTAAATTGTAGCGCCAAAACATATTTTAAGAGCAAAATAATATTATTCAATATATTCGAGTTTATTATTAAACCAAAAAATATGTATTCAATTTACACGAAACAGAAATTAAAACTAGATTCAGTTCCAAAATTAGATTCAAATTCAAAATATGATTATATATATGGGTAATATGATATTATTACCCACTGTCTAGTTAGCTATAAAAATTATACTTTGTAAATCTAGTTGGATAGAAAAAGAGCCGGAATTTTAATTTGTATAATAAATTTATTCATTGTTATCATTATATAAAATTCTCAATTTTTAAAATGATTCTTATATAAAATAGTATTTATGCATTTATTTATAAATTAAAATTCACTTAAACATTAACATGTTTCAGTTGCTCGTTTTCATGGACGTTTATTAAATGTAACTTAAGGTATGAAAGGTAATTATTCAAAAGTAAAATTTATGTTTCACATAACCAATCGCAAGGTAATTTTGGCATTTTATTAGCTGGCCATGGCAAGTATCCTGCAGTTTTAAAAATCCAATAATCATATGACACCTTTGTTACAATGCTCACGAGTAAAAGTAATTCGAGAGCGATGACATAGTAAATATAATCGGTCCAGTCACCAGAATTGACACACATTTTGGATGGCTCTAAATCAATAACTTTTTCTTTTACGTTTTCACAAAGTACTTCATCTGAATCTAAAATTCGTGTTTGTAACCAAACCTAAAGAGAAACATGATAGTTATGAATTAATTTTATATTAACTTTTTAAATTTATTTGGTATAATTCTCAAAAATTGTTAAAAGAAGTGTTCAAATCAAATAAATCAAAAATTACCTTTAAATATTTAGCAGTATTACAATCACAATGTAGTTTATTGCCACCAAGCTTGACTAAGCGTGAGCTAACATAATTTTTGTCATGTGTGTTTGGTGCTAAAATATATGTTGGCAACTAAAAGACAATCAAAAACAGGCATAAAAATTCTTTTCAAACAGATATGTGACAAAATATGCTACACAACTAACCGATTTAATTTTGTTGAATCTTAAACTGAGTAGTGCATAGTTATCCAAAAACTTGGATCCTTCCAGTTTATTAATGGAAGAAATGTTGTTGTAGTCCGCATAAAACTCGCGAATATCTTCGTAACATGGATTTGTACTAATGTCATCGAGTACTGTTATCTACAAAAAAAGTTAATACATAAAGTAAATTGAATGTATTTTTTTAAATGTTTAACATATTTACAAAAAGTAATTAACATTATTGTAAGAAATATTGAGAGCAATCGTATGCCTAGGTAGTTTTTCTGGTAATTCTGTCAATTGAATACCACTGCAGTCAACATTTACTGCCAATGTTGGTGGTTTTCCTTCAATAATATCTAATCTCCGGAAATTGCACTGGCATTGCCAAGTATCTCCTTTTGGACATTCGGTTTGCAACTAAAAATAATTCATTTTTCACTTTACTACATTACTTTAATATATTATTCATATGGATGAACTTTTGCGTTTGAAAGCGAACAAAAAACCATTGCAAGATTATTTGAAAGAAGATAAAATGTACTAACCAGACTTAAGTATCTGACTTGTTTCAACGGAACTAGTTCGGTTGTGTTAAACCAATGCCATGTTTTGCTAGCAGAACACGCAGTTTCATTTTCTCTATTAAAATTAATCTGTTTATCTCCAGTCTTATTAATGTATTGATAAATATCATGACACCAAAGCGTATTTGTTCCTAAAAAGAATAAAATAACTTAAGCCTAACATATGCAATAATATTTTTACAAAAACTAGATACATATATACTTCTCAAACAAAATTAAACACATCTAATATCAAAATATTCATGGTATTAATTTCCTATCAACCAGGAAATTTGGTTGGATTATTCTGGAATGTCGAAAGTTATTTTTCAATACTTTACAAAATAATTTGTTTTTCTTTTGAGAGTATATTATAACATAAACAAATACCGGCTATGTCTAGCCAAAAATCTCGGCCGTTTCCAGTATTCAGTACAGGCAAGTGAGTGAGATTGTTGTAAGAAAGATCTAAAGTTGTGAGTTGAACGAGACGTGTAAGAGAATTATTTTCCACTTCGAGTAAACCATTGTTAGAGAGATTCAGACATACAGTTGGTGTCATCATCAAGAACTTGCCCTTCACTCGACTCAACTTGCCATCTGTAATAGCCAACGATTTTAGCATTCGCCAGCGTACCTCGCTGGCATTAAACGAATCCAAAGTTGAGTTACGAATGTGGACATATAACACATTTGTTGGAAAATCTGTTAAACAAATCAATACAGTCATAAATATTTGAAACATCAACCAATCACAATTAATCTTTTCAAATGGATGTAATTTTACTTGCGCATGCCAACCCATGTTCCAAAGTGATTTGATCCAAATTGCAACACAGGACGGCATTAGATTCCCTACTGTTGGCATAAGACATCCTTTTGCAAGGACACTCTCCTGCCTCGACATTTGAACATTCCGAAGCTTTTTGATAAAAACATTGTTCAAGCACAGGTGTTACTTCCGTTGCGCTAACGATGGTTGAATTCGAAGTAGAATTTTGGTTTTCCTCCGTTTGACTATAACTTACGTTAATAAGTAAAACAGTAATCACAGTAATCCACTGCATCTGTAATTACGTATTTTTCATATGTACAATAAATGATTTCCTCTTTTTCTCCATTTCAATAAAATGAAATAAAATGAAATAAAATAAAATTCTTGAATTCTTTTTATTTGAAGAACAGCAGATAACATTGTTAGAATTAAAACTCTATGTTCTGTTACTCCCAATAGTTAATAATGTCAATAAACGTAGATAAGCTCTCTGATCAGCACTTGATTGTTTTTCGCTCAGCACAGTTCATATGAAATTGATAGAAAAGCATGAATATGTAAGTGATATATGTCGCTGTGTAAAAATACGAACGCAATGTAGTTTCATTTACAATAAATCAAGCGATTTACCTTTACGTGTATCAGATGATTTAAAACATTGTAATCAGTGCTCAAACATTGCGACAGTAATTGTAGACAATGATTCAATATGTACACTCAAAGAGATGAGCATTTTATTAAAAAAGAGAATCATCTCTCAAAGAAGTCGCACTTTATATGCGACAGAATGTTGCCTCAATTGCTGCGCGCTTATCACGAGTTACTCCAAGCGTTGAGCAATCAACGTCGACATTAAAACAGGTTTTAGTTCATAAATTATCCAAAAAATGATTCTCGCTTTTCATACTGGTACAACCAAACCTCAAATTTAGAAGTTTATTAGAAAAGAAACTTCGTGTTCTGTAACATAGTGGTCGGATATTTGGAGCACTTGAGCACGTAATTGTATATACTTGTTGACAGTTCCGCCGTAATAAAATTGTAAACGCACAATTAACCAATGAAATAAAAGAAGCCTTTATCATGCATTTATCGACCGAGTAAGTCAGTGCATCGATCTTTATTATCGATCACAATGATCATTGATTCAAATTGCAAAATGATCATTCAATCATAAGAGGTAAATAAAAAGCATCGTGGTACTTTTTATGTTATATTTATTTAGTGTCTTATTTTGTGTACTGTAACATTTGAAATTGAAAATCAAATGTTTTGATATCAACAGAGTTGATTGAATTTTAATTTTCATCTTATTCACAAATGAGACTAAGAAATTCAACATGTGTATTATTTGTTTAAGATTAAGGTAGTCGGTGTGGTACAATCACAAACAAAATGTTATTGTTCTTTCGTACCTAAATTTATGTCATAAGAATTGTATCGACCCTGATAACCACCGTTTGTGTAAATGACTTACATGAAATATGAGTATCTGTAACTCCTTATTGTGCTTCATTATTTACATAAATTGTTTACATCAAAAAACTTTATGTTGAAATTAATAAATGAATAAAAAAAATATTTTTTGGCTTTTTTAAACTTAGACAATTCAAAAAATTTTGTTGCTTGTATCAAATTGATGTAAATAATGCAGGGCAATGCGGAGTTAGATTTGCATACATTTTTTGTATAGCATTTC
>JABFQD010005036.1:0-11095 GCA_022817045.1 Psix sp. ZL-2020
AGTTTGCATTAATGACTCACTGCGTTAATAGAGCATGTTTATATAGAATTACTAAGGTCTAAGTGTAACTCACTTATACTTTAGTATATAATAATTTTGAAAATGAAAATTTTCCTCCCACTCCATGCGGGAGAAGGGGGAAATAAATAAATGTTTTTTTCTGTAGACAATTACAACATTCTCGACTATTTCCATTTCTAATCATGTTTTACTATATGCATTATTTAGAAAGAAAATAACGTTTTTTTCATATCATTATGAATCATCTATGGAAAAAGTGAATCAAAATAATACAATTATTCACATATAATTTTTGAATTTTGATTTTTAAAATATCTAAATCAGTAAAAGACTAATAAATGTCTTATTTTTTAAGTAATAAATATGAATAATTACTTAGATCGTTAGCTAGAATAATTTTAACTTCATATTTGGTGTAGTAATAAAATTGATTCAATATGCACGATGATCGGCATTTCATCTAGATTCTATAAAAGTCTGATTTAAAAATATATTCGATCTAATTTATGATTTTCTATGGTAATATCAGTACTGTCTTCTTGTTCAGGATTTCTGCTTTTCAGCAGAAACTAAGCTGATTCAACACTGCTTCTTTTTTATCAAAAGGGTTTGTCAATATGTTCTTAAAACATTTATACAAGGGAACGATATCTACATGAAGTAAGACACTACTCGATGTATGTAACATAAATTATTTTTCTTGTAACAATTTTTATTAGTGAATTTAAATATGTTGAAACAATCTGTACATAATTTTTCAACAAGGGCATTGGTTTCTTAATAAGTTTACAACTTGCTTTAATCATCACAAAACCTTTCATAAACGGCAAAATTTATTCACTGCTCCATATTTTACTTCGCCCGCGATACGAATGGCATTTGCAAATATATGGCTTAAAATTTGAAATACTCGAAAAATGCTTCGAAAGCATTTGGATTGAAATGCTTCGAATTTATGAGAAACAACAATTGTGACATTGATCATTTTCTATCATAGCCCCAATTGTTGTAAAAAGTATGAAAATTAACAATAAGTTCAAATCCATGTATATAATTTTTCTACGTAAAAAGAAATCAGTCTCTTTATTAGGCGTGGGAAACCGAAAGAAGCATTATATCGTTTGTTATTTTTGTAAAATAATCCCATTATCGCATAAGCTTGTAAGCTGTTTCTTTTAAAATTTAAAAATGCTGATTTGTTAGTAGTTGCTCAGTTACATGTCAATGATCTTACATCAGCAGCAGCTGTTTTGACGCTACATTTTTTACTATAAAAGCTATAGTGTTACTGTTTAAATTTCATGCCTTTGGAAATTGAAAAAGCGATTATCGCCAAAAATTCTTTGCATTTAAATAATCCAAACAGACTACTAATGCATGCCTCACTCTTTCATCTGTTCTACCGAGAAGACTCAAATCAGTTAAACCTTTAATACAATAAAACTTTAAAGGATACTCTTTTTCCTCTTTAATAGACATGTCATCCCATTTTAGAGGACACAAACGGTTTTCAGGAGAAACTAATTATGATTTTACTAACCTATCCAAAATTTTCGGATTAAGCTTGCTTTAAATATCATATTCGGTTATTTACTTTTAAACAGTACTCTCACCTGAAAAATCGTAACTTGTTTTTTGTAAACGTATGTAAGATGATATGGAATAAAAAAACAATTGTTTTGCTAAATCCTTTTCATCTTTCAAATATTTTGTTACAGATTTATGCAGTTGCAATTCAACCGTACCTTGAATGACACTGGAGGTGTCTTCTTTGGGGTGGCATGGCTCTGTCTCAAGCTTGACGCAGCCGCCGCTCATGTGCTTGGTCCGAATCGTAATCTGGACATCAAGGTTAAAGTCCACAAATAAGGCGGCCGCATGGCGGGTCGCTGTTGCTTATAAGGTCTCGGTCAAGTTACAGAGTTGAACTTTTCCTTGTCCGACTTTAAGAGCTCGAGAAGATTTGCGTCGCTGTCGGCAAAAGGTAACGCTTCTATATCGGTGTTAGCGGCACAATTTTTTCTTGCCTGGCAAGAAAGAGTTTTGAAAGACCACTACATATCAGAAATGCTCGCAACATAGCGGGAAAGGACTCATCACGTCCGATGAAACGACCCAGGGTTGTTCAGCTATTTTCCGGCCCATCAGACCCTATAGGCCGGACGGATTTGGCGTGTCACTCTGACACTATTAGACTGTCGGGCAATCGCTAAACGTAGTTTCTGATAGGCCGTACGGCATTCGACGGAATTGGAACAATCCTATACCAGGAACTGCAAATGCTGTGATCTCTTTACACGTTTCTTCGAGATGAATCTGGAAATAGGTCTGACTCAAATCATTCGTCAAGACGAAGTGATCAGACCTAAGCATATTCAGAATCCCTTGTATATCGGGCAAGGAGTACGCATCTTTCTTGCAGACCTTGTTTACTTGGCGGAAGTCCAAGCAGAAACGGTACTTGCCATTTGGCAAGTACCAAAAGTATCGTTTGGTCGCACCTTAACGATTGGGGTCGAGAGTTCGATTACTCCGTCGGAAAGTATCTGATGGACCTTATCGTGCATGGCTTCTATCACTTTTGGCGAGTATTGGCGTACGCATTGTCGCATCAGTGTATGACCCTGCGGGTCTATGTGGTGCTGCACCAATGGTGTGAGGTCCAATTTTGCGGTCTCATTACAGTCAACAAACTTACGTAAAGGCACGCCAAGCCATTCTCGCTGTTGCGGCGTGACCTCGTATAAGCTGCCCGTCGGAAGCAATGTTGACCGAGATCGTGTTAATGTTGTACGAGGTCTATAATGGTCTTGTACATCATTGTCGGGGCTATCAGGAAAGTGAGGACCTTAGAATGCGGTTCGATCTAGATCGGTAGAGTAATCTTACCCGACCATGACCATGGTTGGTGTTGGTCGATCGGTTTTAAGTGAACCATCGGGTTTAACTTTTCGTATGCTCTTGGGTCTAGGTACGAACGAGTAGCGTCGGTTTCTAAGAGTGCCTTTATTAGTTGAGGATCAACTTCCGACTGTAGAACGGAACCACAGGCCATACAAGCACATGGCTCCCTTACCGTGTCGGCTGTCACTACAGGAGAAGCAGTGGCTACGGCGCCCTGGATCGCAGATTGATCAACTAGTTTCCAATCTGAGAAATTGGCTGGCAACAAGTCGGAAAATTGGCAAACGGAGCGCTATCTCAGCTGTACCAAGTACACCAATCAGGAGGACGACGTGGCTGCGGACACTGACGTTGCATATGACCGTCCTTTTCGCAGTTAAAGCAGCGCACGGGGTCACGGTGCTTTCGGCGCATCGTAGACCGTTAGTTTATAAGCCACTTCGAGAATTTACAAGGCCTTTCTTTCAGGTGACGGCTGGAATATCTAGCACGAGTTTTTTATTAAAAACTTATTAAAAATAATAAAATACAAAAAAGTGTAACAAAGTTTCGCTGAGTTTCTGGCGATTACGTCAATACTCCGGGGACCAATTCTTGTATAAGAGCGACAACTACTCCACTAACGGTGGTTCTGGGCGAACGATGTCTAATATGTGCGGAATGCGACGAAGTAGTCATTTACAGGCTCGTTGGGTCCTAGTGTACGCATAAGCAGCTCCTGGCGTACGCGAAACTGCACGTCGCTATTGTTGTAATGATCGCGAACCGCGTGCACGAATGCACATAACAATCGGGATAATAAATCCGGCAGCGCACTCCACAGGTCAACAGTTAGACCTGTACCGCGACGCATCTCGTCAATACGGAACGTCTCATTTCCACCTGAGAATGACAAGCACCATTCGCGAATCTTACGCCGCAGATCCTTGGGGCGTGACGCATGATCTGGACAAACGACGGAGGTCCCAAATGTCACGATTCCCACCACGGCACAGCGGACGCCGCGTTAGTGCGGTCAAGATCAGGTCACTCTCAAACTGTTTAAATATCCCCAATGTCAGAGGAGCGTGGGTACTCAGAACCACGTTCGCAGTGACGCCCACTGTAGTGGACGCCGGAATTTGAGGCACTGAAGTCGACAGTCGCAAAGTCGAAGAGAGCGACGATTTTTCAAATCGTGCTGACGTCGCGTCCGGGATCGTACCCACTGCGCCATCTTCCAGAGCGCATTTTTGCACTGCTAATCGGGGTGAAAACTGATCGATCATAATAGGGCGCGGAGAAACGCGATGGTTGTAGTCGGATCGCAGTTAGCGGTGTCGTTACAATAGTATTTGCAACGACAAATCACCAAACATATCACAATAATGGCAGGCAACATATAGTACCCTATATAGCCTACTACTATATATATCCAAGATGATTTTTTCATCTTGGAACAAATAAATATCTCGAAACCTGAGAATGGTATCAAAAATGTTTTATATAAAATTTGTTTGCGTATTTGATGATACGAATTTACCTGTCACCTTCACTCCCTGGAGGTAGGTGGTAGAACCACTAGAGAATTTGAAATAGGAACCCCCATTTTGTATAGCGGATTTAGATTCTCCACAAATAGAAACGTGGGTTTGGTTTAAAACATTTTTTTTTTTCAGTAGATAGCGCTATAATTGTTGAAATTACAATTTTTTGCAATTCTGGTGAAATTACACCTCGGGGTTAAAAAACATAATGGTTTTTAAAAATCTCATCAATATTGATAAGAGTGAGCACCCCCAACCTCTGATAGAAACGGAGAGGGAGGAAGTAATTTTCAAATTTCAAATCGAACCAATTTCAAATTGCTATAACATTAAAGGGGAATGAAATAAGATTAATTATGAATAACTCTTTCAAAATCTTCTTGCTGAAACATTCCAAAATGAAAAACGAAAATAAATATTTGACAATTAGTAAAGTTTTTAAACATAAAAAATTGAGCAAACATTGTAAGATGACGTTATCGGAACTTAATTGCCTCTTGCGTACGCTGAAAAGTCCAACAACTATTTTTTTTATTCCGCATTTTCACAACTTAGTCTGCTTTTATTGCGAGCACTTCGGCTCTCAATTTATGGTCTGATTTCGTTGGATGCACATCGTATTTTAGTTCCTGGTCTGAATCCATTGGGAACACATAATTTATTTTAGCTTTTTGTCCGCTTCTATTCGCCACGTACCGTCCTTGACTTTGTGAATTAGATTACTTTAGTTTTTAGTCTACTTTCAATCGGTCCGCATCGTCTCTTTTGAGTCAGGTTCTTTCATTTCTTGGTAATTGTCATTGAATGCTGTATAGTTTACGATGGCGGCTATTGCGTTGTAAAAAAAATTGAAATGTTGTTAATTTATGAAGAAAGTGACAGGAATCTTGATCATGCTGTTATTCTTTATGTTCAACGTTTTCCAGACGGGGTGAGATCACGCACATCATTTCAACGAGTTTTTTAACAGTTCTTTACTGAGGGCAGTATTCAGCCAAACAAAAGTCATGGTGCGGTAATTAGTCAGGCTACTGTTTGGAAAATATTAAATACCAATAAATATCATCCGTTTCATGATATTTATTTATTTCATTCATGCATCGAGAATTGTATGGCAATGATTGTTAGAATCAAATAACGTTCTGCAATGAATGCTTCTGCAAATTCGAAGGGATCCTTAATTTTTTGCCACAGTATTGTTTTCTGAAGAGTCGCTAGTGGCGCCCTCCGCCTACTTCCGGCTGGCCCAACAATGTGTGATTATGTGGCCCATTGTTGTGATAGGTAGCGGCCGGTTTAGTAGTCGCGTTTTGTCGGGTTGACTCTCAGTCAACACGACCTAGGTGAGTTCACCGTTTTTATTCTTATTTTACTCATTAATTTTTCTCTTTTCATTTACATTTGCTTTTTTATATACAGGTGGTACGTTACAGTGTATCGGTTTAATAACACTTGTAAATATTTATGAAAACATGTTTCATCGTAGCGTTCATAATAAAAATACATGGAAATGGTCGGACAGGCAAATCAAAAGTAGAGTTGACTGGAAAAATAAAAATGTATTATCTGTGATACAATATAACTATACCGCCTTCATTATAATAAATGACATATTCTCATAAAATTCAGCATCATATTCATTACTATAGCGATTCCTGTAAACGCATATATCCTTATTCGTTATTTAATTTTTTTTAAATAAAAAAAGGAAAAAAGGTATAATATCTTAATTACAAATGATAAAAATTTCTTGAATGTGTTGTGTTTTCTATTTAAATGAATAGTTTTAATCGGAAAAAGCGTTTCTTCTTCTAAATGTATCATAAGGCACTCAATATATACTTACAAGATGTGAGTGAATGCCTTATTAGTGGAACTTATTAAATCGAATTTTTAGTTGCAAACTGCATTCGTTCTTATAAATAAAACGGAGACTAAGTACTTCATGGACTGATTATTGTTATACAAGAGACACTCGTTCGTAAGTGTCCGCGCATTGGGCAAACTAGAAGAAGAACTAGAACCACGAAGAGTTTTTTTTTAAGCTCGCGCTTGGTATGAAGTAAGACAAAACGCGTTTAATACGAATTCAACGCCGAACGAGAAAATCGTTTCGATGAGTTGTTTCCTGAAGACCATATAAAAAGCGTGCAGTCTCCAGTGCCACATACAGAATCGGTAACATACGCTATCGTATCTTTTTAT
Source organism: Psix sp. ZL-2020 (assembly GCA_022817045.1). Classification (NCBI taxonomy): domain Eukaryota; kingdom Metazoa; phylum Arthropoda; class Insecta; order Hymenoptera; family Scelionidae; genus Psix; species Psix sp. ZL-2020. The sequence goes on from JABFQD010005036.1 coordinate 6,657, forward strand.
ATCGTTAACTTTTTATATAAACATTTGGAATGTACTGAAACTATAAAGACTAACGATATTTTATTTTTAAAATGCTTACACTTAATATAATTGAAGAAATATACAACTGACCGAGCTTACTGACCGTATGGGTTTTCATAGTGCAACATGTATCCGTAAATTGACTGCAGTTTCATAGGCTAATTATTCGGGTTTTATTATTCATTCCTTTCGAATTCGATTTTTAATGCTTTGTCCTGGTTCAGGATTACTGCTATTTTTTAATACTGTATTTTTTCTTTTGTAATAAATTGTAATTATATTGAATTGCAACTTGCCGGGTTCGTTTTTTCAAAAAGAATGATAAATATTTAATTGATCATAATAATTTATTTTATAACTAAACAATATTTAATAGCAATAATTATACAATATTCAATTAATGAATGTTCTAGTGAACTTATGAATTTATGTTTTGATAATTAAACTAAATCAATAAACTACTTTAAATTATGTTTGTATATCAATTGTAATATTTATCAAGACTCGAACAGGAAAATTGATTTTACTTATCTTCTTCTAATAGTTATATCCCTAATTTTTAATTATAACCTATCTTGTCTGAAATGACATTTTAGGTGGCACAAAATTTCAATCTTTTGTAGTCTTTTAGTCTTACCGAAAAACGCGCGGTAATTGGTTTAAAAGTGACGCTACTGTTGCTAGCCCCATCTGATTTTCATGAGCGCAAGTGAGAAGCACCTCGCAAACATGCATTAAAGCGAGACAAGAGAGTAAGAATAAACGCTGGTATCAAGAATATGTCTGAGCATGTCAGTTATGTATCATATAGATGTGAGAAGGACAGTGAGAGCGCTTATGGCAGTGCGGTGGTAGTACGAGAGAGACAAAAAAGAGAGAACTATACTCACGATTCTAACTTCCTTTACGTTCTTTCACCCATTTCGGCAGTAAGAGCTTTCGGTTACGATTTAAAAAAGTATTTTTCACCCCTTTCCCTCTTTTTCAGAAAGTACTGGAGAGTACTTTACAAAAATTTGAGCCTCAAAACGTTGTTCTGCTGGCCTTTCTAAGGTCGCTTGAACTAACTTATCAGCCTAAATACTCTGATACTCTTTTGTTCGCTTATCGAAATTCTTTATTTATTGAATTCATTAATTTGCTTACGGGAAAATTAAACTTTTTGTGCCTTCTAGTGAATTTTTCTTTAATTAATTTAATTAATTAATTCGCCACCTATTTTTATATTTTTAAATTATGCGCTTTCGCGGTGGCCCCCTCTTGACGTTCGTTTTCGGCTGGCCCAACAATGTGAAGTTATGTTCTCCGTTGTTTTAACAGTTGCCAGTCATGACGAACGTCGGGAGCAAGATCGTGTGAGTTGTATCTTTTCTCATCTTTTTTTTATTATGTTTCTTAGTTTTGATTCATTTATTTAATTTTTATTTTTAGGTGGTATGTTACAGAATTGGTTACAGTGCGCGAGCGATGCACTGGCATTGCTTGAATTCGAGTACTTGCTTGGAGCTGCTGTCAAAATCAGTGCCTTTTCGGGCCTTCACAGCGTCGAAGGCATATTTGCTCACTGTCTTGAAATTGACAGCTCCTCACACGAGGCGACCAAGTGTTGACTACATGAGCCATTCAAGCTTTTAATAGCTTGCAATTTGAGTAATTAGGGTGGGCTCAACCAACCTTTTTCGTCCACATTTTAAGACAACATTTCCTTTATTCTCATCAAGGCTTAAGATGGTCTGGCTTAACCGGAAATCTAGCTTTATCTCGCAACACCGTAGGTCTCGTAGGGGCCGGTGTTCCTTTTGATTCATTTAGCGGAAAAGGGTTTATTTTAATTTGAATCTCATTAAGTGTATTTTTATATAATCATTAATTCATATGCTTATGTTTTGTCTGCCGAAGGAGTACCTCTTTGGCTTGTATAATTTACACGTGGTCGGGGAGTCGTTGATAAACGACCTCCCACAACTCTTAAACATTAAAACTTTGGAATCAAATTTAATTTCCGCACGTTCAATGCGTTTTGTTTGGATTTGGTTTGTTTTCTTCTGCTGCACCGATCGGATATCGGGGCTTCTCAAACTCGTAGACTAGAGTTAAACAGTACATTACACCCCCGAACACAAATTTATACTGTTTAAAAAGTAAAATTAGAATTAAATAAAAATTTAATCAAAATATGTTTTTAAAGGAATTCATTTAAAATTACTTAAATATAATTTTAAAATACAATCTTAGTGAAATTTATTGGTAGCCCTGAAAGGGGTCGATTTCATCACATGTATTCTAATTATTTTACCCTCTAGAATATGCCGAAAACAATGTCTTCAATTCTTTACGGACTTGTAGCGGTTTTGCAACAATAGCTTTGGTAACCTTCGTAGTTGTGGAAGATTGTTTATTCTTTTTAGATGATCTTTCATCCGTTTTAGGATGTCACAAATTCGGCAAAATGTGTTTTAACGAAGTAGACATTTGAATTGTAGCCGGCCTTGGCTCTGGAACAATCATTGAAGGTCGCGATAGGATACGCAGAATATTTGTTAAATCAGAACAATCAGCTCTTGCGGGCTATTTGTTCTGATCTAACAAACAATGTTCCTTCACACAATTGACGGAAGCCATTTGCTGCTTTAGGCGCTCCCGTTTTTCTAGACATCTCCTTACTTTTTTAATTTTACCCACAGTTGTCGCACAAGAAGCTCTCAGTAATCTCGTATGCCTGCTGAAGAACAAGTAATTTCAGTGGCTTGGTGCGCGCTCTTATATGGCCCCACGCGCACGACTGCCGCGCCAGTGAGGGAACCTGTGTAATCTGATTGGTGCAGCCGCCGAACGCGTGGGCCTATATAAGAGCGCGCGCTAGACCAGTGGAATCACTTGCTCACCGAAGGGCATATGGTGAACACCGAGCCTATTGGGAGCTTCTTCTGCTATCTGAAGGTGATTACTTTCCGAGGAGGTGCTACGTTAATAAAGGGATTCTACGACCTCAGTGTGCTACAGTGATTCAACGGTATAAACTGGAATCAATTACTTCACTGTAACTTAACACAGGCCCGCCACTGTACCGTTTAGAAGCTGTAACACACTGCATTATTAGTCCACTGGAGCAGAAAGCCAGTGGCTTTCTGCCAGATGCCAGAAAGCGGACGTGGCTTCACTTCCCCTAACCACCTCCGGTCCCTACTACAGTGCCTAGCCGATTGTGCGTCTCTATCGCAGTATCGTTGCGTCGTGTTGCACGATGTTAGAACGCACGAGCGGCCGAAATGATGTTGCCATACTATGATGAAAATTGAAGTGAATGATTAAAAAAAAATGCTGTAATTTCAAAGAATGTAAAGTCACTGAACGTTTCATCATATTTTGGCATTCCATTAATATTGATTAATAAGTTAAATTAACAAAACCAACAACCGAGACGATGATTAAGTAAGTTCCGAATTATTCTTATATGTAATTTTACGTAGCTCCGTGGCTACGGTGCCGGATTAACACGCGTGCTTTTTGGTTTCGATTCCCCTGGAAAAAAAAAAATTTTTTCTACTTTTTGATTACAGTGACAATTTTTTCTAATGAAACATTAAACATTGTTGATCAATAAATAATATAATAGTACATAAGTGTACTGCTTACATTCTTTTTCTTAACAATGTTTGTAAAAAGAATTCAACGGCACCAATTATTTATAATAATCGTAATAAAATGAATTTATACATAACATATTTTTTAATGCACATGTAATTAACAATTTTAATTTTTTTAATAAAAATGGATGAATTTTTTTTTGTACTACATGTGTTGTGTTTAACTCGAGCAATTCGAAATTAAAATAAAATAAATTGATAAATTACAAAATGTAATTTTAAATTTGTATTTCATAGAAAACATTATTATTAATGTTGATAATGAATCAAATTTTATACTTTCACATACTTTTATACATACATTTTTAGTTATATATAGATATGTATGCATGTTCCATTGATAGCGTACTTATTTTTAACTAAGAGTGGGTTTTTATATTATCTCATAATGATTTTCATGCATGTATAACAAAAACACTGTACTCCTTTTATGGAAGAAGTTGTTAACGTTTATATACTTGATGTTCTGATTTTCAGCGTGATAAAAAAAGATAAACCTGGCGTAAATGTACATCATAATGATGAAAATAAAAAGCATGATAACTGAAATATATTCGCATTTTAATTACATGCCCTACCCGAATGACAATTATATTGTGAAATAATTATACAAATGAATTATTGATAGGAGTTGTTAACATTATTTTTTATGACCTTTAATCAATTTTTTGGACAATCTAAGTAGGAGAATCTGTCATAATGTTATCAATTGTATTACAATGTCAAAGTACATAGTGCGTTAACAATTTTTGAAAAAATTATATTGTTGTT
>JABFQD010005037.1:0-11095 GCA_022817045.1 Psix sp. ZL-2020
GGGGGGTGTGGGGGGGGGGGGGGTGTGGGTGGGCGGGGTGGTGGGGGGGTGGGTGTGGGTTGGGGTGTGGGGGTTCATGTAGATAAAGATAAAATCAAGATTTTGTTGTAGAGTAAAAAAGTATGATTTGTTTTGGGAGACCAAAGAAAAACGTTTCTGTATCTGCTGCATTGCCATTGGCAGTGTCGAAGTGACGTATCGACAATTAGATGGGTGTGATTGAGTTTACCATTAGTCCTGAAGCATATGGACGAAGCTGATGGGAAACATACCCCGACGTTCAGGGTCCCGCTCCAGGGCACCCTCCATCCAGTTATCATCATCCGTATGTTCATTGATCACGATGATTACCTCGCCTTCACGGAAAGACAACTCGTCGTCGTTATCCGCTTCGCAATCGTACAACGCACGACATCGTCGCAGTCCGCCCAAATTCGATGCCATTGGTGGCTGCAATTATATATATATTTATATTTTAATCCAACTATCACACCCTCTATGCCCAATAATAGCTAGTAACTGAGATGAGATTAGGTTGATCATTTTGAAACAAAGTCTTCAAATTTGGAAAATAATCAAAAACTGTTTTTAATTGTATAATAACGTAAGTATTTTTTTGTCTTGTTTTGCTTACAAGTTTCAAGTTCGAAATGTAATTTATTCTAGTTGTTCAAATCATTTTTTTTCGTTTGAAAAAAGGCTTTGTCAAAATCATCAAATTTTACCATTTTGAAATTGTGATGTAGAATTAGCAGAGCTGCTTAAACACACAGTTCTTTTGGTAAACTATGTTGATATGAATATTAATGAAAATGACGAACATTACTTCATAAGAAGGAAGAGCAAGAAGAATCATCGGTTATTTTATTACCTCAATTTTGCTCAAACATCAAGCTTTGTTTAAATGAATGAAAATTCAATTTATAGTTTGCTCATCCTTGTTTGATAAGAATATCAGATACTGCGCTGATGATCATAGTACAATAAAACCATGTATGTATAAGTTAAGAGTCTTAAATACGGAGTATTAGTTCCAATTTGACCACGTCAATTATCTTGATATTTCAAGCTCATGATTTTATTTTGTTACTTTTAATCAATGCTATGGTATGAAATGAGCTCATTTGAAAAACTATTAATTATATAAAACACAGAAAGTCAATAAAAAGTACATTAGTGATTTTAATTGAAAAACGTGTAGCTTTGAAACTTCCCCCACAAATTTGTCATTTAAATGTATAAATTAATCTTTTATCAACTTATATGGTGACATATAACTCACTTTGTAAGCAAACAGTGATATGTTAGCATGCCATAGTCCTATCAATTATCGATAAATAAATCGATAATTTTTCAAAATTATCACGATATATATACGATATTGAAGCATCCATAACTGACATGCTATGGATATATAAATAGATATATATACTATATATATATTCAAATATATATATATATATATATGTATTTATAAAAATGAACGCACAAAAATGAGGAAACTTTGGTCAAATCAAATGAAAATCATAATCATTGTACTGAAATAAAAAGTGATGCTTCAATAATAATAACCACTATAGAGAACAACACAAGCACATATTTGTCACAAGTAGTTTCTATCCATATATGTGAAAGTCATCTATCAGAATATGTTTAAAACGATTAGCGTGCCTAAATTTAATAATAATCCGAGTCTCCAAAGTTTCCATTGAAAAGAAATTTAGTCCGCAAATCAATCTGAAAATCAAATAAATTAGGCATGCCAAGTACTGCTACACTTGAAAGAACAATATCTAAATTAAGCATACTGATTTTCTGTATGTTTTTAATTGTACGAAGTTATCGTATCTAACATTTTAGTCATATCAGTATTTGCTAGACAAAAATAAACAAAAATTTAGACCTTTTTTAACAATTTTATTTCTAACTTTGGTTTTATTTCATAATAAATTTGATGAATGATGTAAATTAGAAATCCGTTTAAAGTGGAAAAAACTATGGTCTCATTGATAAAAAATATAAAGACTAAATGATTAACAATACCATATTATCAAAAGCGCTTGGCTAAAAATTGACCATCTCACATTTATCATAATTAATATAACCTAAATTAAGCTCTTGAATACTGCTAAGTTGCTAATTTCTGACGAAATCTATGATCCTTTACCTGCAAATTATTCAAGCAAATGCAAATTAAATGATAATAATTAAATAATTACACAACTGCTGTTACAAATGAGATTAGACGAATAATAAAATGTATTTCTCATAATTATCTAGCAAAACTGAATTTGATATTTCAGACAAATTTAATGAGATTTCTTGTATAAAATTAATGTAATTATTTTATGTTTCTTTTTATTTGTATAAGTTTTTATACGATTCATTCTAACAAGTTTTGAATCGATTGATGAATCTAGCGACATTTAATTTGAAGTACTAAATCAAATTGTTTGAAATAAATATAAATAAATCTTTCTAATAATACTTTAATATATATACATGAAATATTGATAGGAACGAATTCAACTTGGTACAATTTTTAAATATCGAGATCACGCATGCTTTTCAAGTGTAGCATGCCTAAGTGTGGGGTGACGAGAGATTACCGGATTCATGTTTTGGAGCAAAGGCGAGGGCTCCTCAGCGTAGCTCTCAAGTCTGGATCGGTCCCTTCGCTGTATCAACAACGGTTAATGACAAAAACAATCAACATCCGTTTATCTTTTTCCTCGAAACCTTTGCATGCATTTTAAAAAATGCTCACCCTCTTTAATTCCGAATATTTATTTGTATTTGCATAATTCGAAATTATGTGATATATAACAATGTTCTTTACATTTGTTTCGCGAAAAGGGACATTTCAAACTATTCGTAAATAAAAAAGGTCGCACATAAAGAGTTTGAAAAAATTGTAAAAATATATTTATTTAATTGTAATTCTTCATCATAATGTCAGTGCAATAAAATGATCATAATAGATCAAATAAGATCACATCAGAGGGAATTATGAATATTATATATACATACATATATATTATATATGTATGTATATATAATATTGTATGTATGTATATATATATTCAAGAGAATTTGATTTTAAACTGGTATTTCAATCTTACTTTTCTAGGCGGAGGGACCGGATTACTCAGTCCATGATCCGAACACATTGAACTTAGAGATTCGTTGCTTCGCCCATTACTTAATCTAGAAGAGCTGATGACAGATGGAGCTGGAGGAGGTGGATTTCTCGGTCTTTGTAATGTGGAACTGTTCATCTTATCCAAACCTGCTAAGAAAAACAAATATTACTTTCATATACCTTGATTCGAAATTAATAAAGGGTTAAGGTTTAGCTATTTGAAATAATTGTATATTATAAAGTAGATAAGTGGTCTGAATGATTTATAAATTGTTGAGTAGATATATTAATTGTTCATGAAACAAAGTAAATTTTGTAATTTATTTGCACAAACATAAGTGATATTTATTAGCAATTATATTATAATATAATTAATTATGATATAGCAAATATGTATCTACAATTAGTATTAATATGAAATATTTTGAAACTTACAAAATGAAACTGGATTGTTATTATAGACATTTTTCACAATTAAAATGAAATTTTAACTGAATATTTTTTGTGGAAAAAATGTGTATGATAAAGTTTTCATTTTGTGACGAATACAATTAATAAATTTGTAATGGTTCAGATTTAAAATTGGTTGCTTTTCACTTAATACTTATTCAGATTTGCTGCAAATATTATAAAACTTTTAAAAGTTTGTAATTTTTCATCAACTAAAAATACGATTATGTATTGTTTCTAATGAATACTTAAAAACGTAAGTTAAAAAATATTATTTAACTCATAAAGCTTTTATACTAAGTTCTTTATTGTATAAAACAAAAAATATTACGAATTTAAGAGAATAAAAATAAAAATTCAAATTATAACTTAAAATTACAAACAAATTTAATAAAAGTCATGAAACTAATAGATTAATAAAAGTAGTCAGTTTGAAAGAAAGAAAAATGTGTTAAAAGTTGTTTCCATATTTAATATTTGTTCTCTCGGTTGAAGTTATTACTACTATCTGCTATTTTTTAAGATGTTTACCAAATACCTGAATAAGTCCTACCAGCTTTTTCAAAAATAAAGATATGTACAAACTAAAAACGATATAAAAAGGGGATAAAAAAGGCAAAGCAGTAGTGGAGCCACCTACCGTTGAGTACGAGTTTAGTATCGTATCTGCGCAAGCTTTGATAACATCTAAGATTTGATTGTGCAATTAAATGGAACTTGCCGTGTCCCGTGGAGGAGTCGCTGCTAGGCGAACGCTTGTGCTGCTGGCCGTTGACGCCGGCCGAATTATGGGCCAGGCCGTGTATCGAGTGGTCTGCGAGAATCGGCTCGCTCGTCGTTCGGCTGTGCGATGCCGACGAGGGTAGCGTGCCGTAATGCGCAAGCGCGCCCACCGGCGGCGGTGGCGGCGGCGCCACCCGTTTCTTTAACGAGCCGTGAAAGTTAATTGACATGTCCGGCACCAATGTGGATACGACTGCAAAACAATTTCATTTGTCTTTTGTCCGCCTTTATTACTTTTAGGTCCAAATGGTGCTGCTTATGGATGATCGATGACCGAGAGAAGTCGCACATTTGATTTTGCCGAAGAATTTGGGTGTCGACGACACTCAGATGGACGATCATTTGCCGGAATGGCAGCGAGAAAAATTTAGTTGAATTGGGAAAGACAGAAGATGCGGTCTTTTGAGACAATTTCTTTATGACGAGATGTTATTTCGGTAAGAACCGGTAATGAATTAAAAAGTCGGTTTACGAAATCGAAAGTTGAATGGACAGTATGAAAGAGTGGCTAGATTAAAAGCACGCAAATCAAAAAATTGCATGGGATCAAGCAAACGAAAAAATATGTTTTACGAGCAAAACAAAGCCAGCTAACTCGGGCGATCATCCTTATGTCTTTTGCCCGAAAAAAGGTTTCGTTACAATTATTCATTGTGATAGGGCTGGAATTTTATTAGTTATAAATTGATTTTTGGCACTTAAAACCTTTTTGTCGGACACTAGACCAAATTAAGCAAATCAAAATGGGACAAATCATATATGATTAAAAGTTGAACATGCAACTAATCTAAGATTCTAATAATTTACTCAAAATTATCCTGCAAATCAAACTTCTTTACAATATGTTATGTACAGAGGAGGTTTTCTGACGTGAGAAGAGATGAAATTATACACACCAATTGCTGGTTTTCGAGACTGTGGAGGAGGAGGTGGAGGCATCTGTTGACGATTAGTACAAGACACTGGTGAGGAACCGCTTTGCAAACTGTCACAAGTACTACTTCTGCTTCGCAAAGTTACCGGCGAATCACCGGAATTTGCACCACCGCCTCCGGCATATGATGGTGGTCGACTTCGAGTTTTCTTTTCTGGTGTCAAACATCCATTCTAAAAGTAATAGTTACATTTAATATCACAATCATTTGATAACATTGTTTGCTTCAAAATTGGGCATTAATAAGAAATATAACTTAATGTAATAAAAAGTAAATTACATTTACGATAATGTTCATGGAGTTATAGATTGGTTTAGTTAAACAATAGTAAAGCGGAAAAATAAAATGGAAGCATTTCAAAATTGGCATATATAATTATGAACTATTTCGATTCGAATAATAATTAAAAAAAAATAAACAAAAAAAGCAGGAGTAAAAGTTTTTCATTTTCTTTGCCTTTTCTGTTTCATTATTTAATTATTTCACATTTATACTTTGTATAATTACAAAACATTATTTTATATGACAATTATTATCGACGCTTTAGGAATAATATGCTTTAAATAGTAACAAATAAGGCAAAGCAAGTGAAAACAGTTATAATTACCTTATAGTTTGAATCGTAAAAATTGTGATTAAGTTTACAAGGGACAAACTAAAATATGGAAAACACCTATTAATAAAACCAACAAAAACGATTAGATATTGATTAGCTATATAATAAAAGAAATCTACTCTATCTTCGATGATAGTTTCGTCGTCTGAAAAATCAGTTGATCCCTCATCGTGCGACAGATTCCAATCAATGTTCACGTTATCGAATAATGTCTTTTGTCGTTGGACAGCATGACTAAGCTGAAATAAATACATTTTTGTTAGCAATTAAATAATATAGATCGTACAAAATTATTCATTTTATTCAATAAACTTAACTTTAAATATTTCTATACATTTTCAAAGAGTAAAAAAAAGTAAAATAAAACTTGGAAAAAATTGAAAAAATAATTTAGTGATGTGAAAATTTCATACCAATTCTTTGCAAGTATGGTGACCATATTCCTGCGCAATGTCGAGAGGAGTTTTATCCATTTTGTTTCTCAACATCGGATCCGCGCTTGCTCGTAGTAACAATTTCATTGCCTCGGATTTATCATGTTTCGCACACAAATGTAATGCCGTGTCACCGTCTGTGGTGGCTTTGTCGATTCCACCGCTGGGCATATTTTGCACCAGAAAATCAACGATATATAAACTATTTCCCATCTCGCGCAGAATTGCTAAATGAAGTGCAGTCTCTCCAATATCCTGAAAACGTCATCATTCATTTATTCAATTTTCCATGGTAATCTTTTTCCATCGTTCTCTTGTATAATTTCTGTTATGCGTTATTTTGTACGTTTAATACTTTCGAAAAGTTTATTGATTTGATTTTATATATGCAGAAATATAAATCAAGTTAATCATATAAATTTAGATTATTATTATTATTATTATTATTATTATTATTATTATTATTATTATGTATTTGATAAATGACATACCGAAGTTGGCAAAGCTGCTGCCAGATCAACATTTTCCGCATAAACTTGCAGGAGATGTTGCAAATCGCGGTTATTCACTGCATGCTCTAAATCGGATAATAAATCTTTGTCATCCGCGCAAGTGTTCATCACGTATTTTTTGTCTACGTATTTTGCACGTATAAATTCGTATCTTTCATCCCTGAAATACAAATCGAATTCGATGATTTAATAATTTATTTCATTAATAAACGAACTAACAAATGGGAACTATTATTTTTAAATAAATAGTTTTCATCCATTTATTTTTATTTAATATTTATGTTTAGAAATAGATTTTGTTTGGCTTTAAAATACAATGTTGAAAAAAGTAATTTCTTCCTATTATAATTAATTTACATAATGTGATGTTATATAAGTCAGTGATTCACTGGACATGTAAACAACGACCATTTTTTGTTATATTGGATTTCTAAAGATTAATGTGATGGAAAATTATATTCTCCGAGAGCCGTTTCATAATTCCTTCGATCAATATTTATTCACACTTATATATCTTTAAATCACGTATAATCAATACTATTTCAACAAGAAATAATACCATTGACTTTTAGATATAACATTTTTAAACATTAATTTTTAATGCAACTTCAAATCGTCTATGAAAGAAAAAGTTTTACTGAAATACTGAATTGTAAAGAAATGTACAATGCATCGAAATTCGGTTATTTTCTAAATCTACAAAAACGATAAAAACATTTTATCTGATTCATACTATAGGTTTTAACGTTACTTGAATCGAAGTATAGGAAAAAAGAAGTCTTTTTCAAATGGCAAAGTGAAACTCGATATAATTTTATAAATAATATCGATTTGTGGGTGCGCGAGCGCACAAACCCTCTGACTCACATCGTCGACGTGGGTGATGGTTTCAAGTTGTGATGCAACGTCGCTTCCATGACGTCGTTGAACGTTTGATTGGTCATGTACCTCGCGAGTAATAACTGGGCTGTGCCCACATTATCCAATGTCAACGACTGTATCCGCGATATATGCACACCAAGATCCCTGTGAATTCCGCTACATTCAATGCAAACAATTATTCCAAAATTCGTCGATAGCCAGGTTGCGTCTGTAATCAATCAGAATAAAAAAAAACAATCAAAATATAAAATCAATAACAAATCTTGCATCTAATCTTGTGATATTTTGTATTAATAAAAGTCAGTTTAGCAGATATAATATAATCGAATTAAATATATTATTTAATTTAATATAAAATATGACTGATTTACAGAGAAACAAAATGAAAAAAAATATTTACATTATTTTTGTGATAAAAATGGCGAAAAGAAACATTGAATTAGCAAACAAAAAACATCAATTGTTTTTGGAGGAAATTTAATGAAGACGAATAAACAGACCATTTTGAGAGGAGCAGTCGCAACACTGGTCATTTCCGGGTAACCTCATAACGCATCGAATGACGGCTTGCTGAAGTTCAACTAAACTAGGATTTCCCTGACCGGCTTCCGCTTTGCCGCTTGCATCGAACGCCCGAAGTAAAGCACGTTCTTTGCAATTGACTAGAACAGACATCCAAGCTCGTTGATCCGCTTCGTCTTCTGCTTGAAAATGATAAGTCCTGTTGTCTGTAAACAGAAAGTTCAATCAATTATCAACTTGATTTTAAGACGTATAGTATTTTATAATATGTATGAAATTTAAATTATATATATGTAAATTTACCTTTTATATTCTACTATCAAAATATCTTCTGATTATTTTACATATAAAATATGAATATAGTGAAACTATTATTTTCATATATAATTTAAAAATTTGCTTAGACAAAAGTGAATATATACAAACGGCTAATCAGCAAATTTTTTTTATGTATAAAGATGATGTTAGGTATGCATATTTAAAAATAATCATGAAAACTAAAAAGGCAGTTTTTTAATTGTATTGGCGGACACTATTGATATAATAAAACAATCTGGTAGATCATCTTAAAGATGACAAGAAATATTCCTTAGCTAATAACGACATATAGTCTAATTGCAGCTTTATTGAACTTTTATAAGAATATGATAAATTCAATGTCTCATGCGTTCGACCAAGCTGCTATGTAGATATGTACAACTCATACAGAATGAATTTGAAGAGTTCCTGAAAAATCGAGTTAAAAGAATGTGATAATGGCGTAGCAGGAAAACGGACTGTGGTACAACGCTTTTCAACAATGCAACCTCTTCAGAAGGAATTTTCTTCGTCAAAACGAAAATCTTTACATTATAGACGTGATTTATTTTTACTAAAAGCTTATCTCATATTACACCGTAGCAACTACTCCTTCAGTAACAAGCAGGTCGCAATTTTTGAAATTGACTCATAAGTGAAATGAAATTAAAGAAACTATGATTTTCCCATCCTGTACATTCTAATATGGGCATGTCCACTTCTCTTTGCTTCATCATTCTATTTTGATAAAAAGAAACTGATAGAAGGTTGAAATAAGATAGATACATCAAAGCTTTGGGCTTGGAATGTATCCAGAATACTACCTTAAAACAGCTTTCAGAGTACGATCAGTTTTCTTTTTGGAAGTCTATATAATACATGCCTTCGCAAAAGCATTTACCATATTATCGGAACAGCAGCGGTTGATTATTTTTCCGAAGGATAACAAATTGCTGGACGTTACATAATTCTATTAATCACTTTAAACATCATTTTCATAAAAGTCGTCATTATAAAACTGTCGTATAACCATTGAAGTTAAAAGGTTGAATAAACATTCTAGATGAATACTATTAATTTAATCATATATGCTCATTTAATTAATATTATTTGAACATGCTAATGGAAATGATTGATTTACTTACTTTATTTTGACTTGATGATTGATTCATAGTCTGATGAATAAATAAATGAAATAAATGACAAATTGAAATGAAATTTGAAATCGATCGAAAAATATTTTAAAGCTCTTTACTAAGTTAGCAACCATGATGCGGAAGCAAGATGGTGTTTGACGGGTAAGCTAAGTGGAGAATTATTCTAGAATGAGTGTCAAACAGATCCACCAGACTTGCAGATTAGTGATATCAGCTCGGATAATGTGTTACTCTTTTCAGAACATGTTCGTGGATGAATAATAATATATTACTTAAATCTTATTTTTTCAGGTTTAGTACGACATTTTTGAGTAGAGTAAAAATCGTTATTTGTGCAACTAAAAATTTGCCTGATTATTTATCAGTGAGCTTTAAATTGAGAAAGATTGTGATTTTATATTTTTAAAAAATATATAATTACGATATTAAAGCAAACAGATATATTAAATTATAAATAAAAGGGCTATATTTTTTTAGAAGAATTATTAAAAAATTATGGAAACCATTATTTTTAAATATTCTTGTAAGTCATACATTCTGCATATGAAAATTCTAATATTTCTAAAAGTATAATAAAATGTAAAAATAACAAAAAAAACATTTGTATTATATAAGTAAAATAAAGCAAACTGAGATAAATTTAAATACAAGTTATGTCTTTCGTATAATTATGCTCATTACTTGCATTTATAATTTGTACACAATTTACAAATAATATTTTCCCAGCAAAGTTTTAAAAATTTTTTATACGTGTATTCCGAATCTTGGTAATAACATGTATTTTTTTATTTTTACATTTTTTTATTCACATGCTTTTAAAAATAATAAATTAAAAGAAGACTAAAAGTTTGAAAATTTTGTAAAAATGAATATATATTTAATTCTATATTTTAATTCAAAATATTTATTTAATTCTTAATTGAAAAGTCTCGAAAAAAATAGAATAAGTATATGATTAGTTTTGAGATGTGTGAATATCAAATTATTAAGGCAGATAATCACCCAATGTGAAATTTGTTATCAGCTCCGAGTTGATCCAAAATACTCCAATTCTGGCACCGTTGTGTTCCAACACTGATTTAATATTATTGTTTTTGCACCAGAATAATAATGCAGAAACACTATTAGTTTATAAATGGTGTTACTATTGATTTTATAATAGTGCCACAAATAATTAACAACTATTTACAAATATGTAACTAATTTGTAGAATAAATTAATGAATACAATAAATTAATTTTGCAGTTAATGGTTCTTAATATATGTATCAATTTGCTCATTTTTTTATTTATTGAATTAGAAACTGAAGTTTTCTTATTATTAAAAAATGAAACTTATTGACAAAATAAAATTTGTTTCCATAAC
>JABFQD010005038.1:0-11095 GCA_022817045.1 Psix sp. ZL-2020
AATTTAATGAGCCAATGTATGATTTATTGAACTCCTTAAAGCGTTGTTTGGATTTTCCGTTTTATCGGATGTAATTTTATAAACAAACTAGATGCAAATGTTTGTAATAAAGGATGGTGATAAAAGAAAGAGCTGAATGAAAAAGATTGAATTATCTTTAGATCAGTGATTAAACTTGTTTAAAATTTCCCCAATCAAAAACGAATGATTTAGTATTGAATTTATATAAAAAAAATTAATGCATTTTACATGAAAATCCACTTATAATATCAACAAGTCATTATAATTATATAATTTACAATTTAAATTTATTTATAAAAAAAGATTTTATCTGAAGTTATATAACAATTGCAGTTATACTTTGCCATGAGATTTGAATAAAACAGAAATAACAGTTCAAACTAATTGAATATTCTAATGGTATATACTTTTTTGTATTATGTATCATTTAAAACTTAGTTAATGAAATATTTTGAATTTAATATTACAAAATCAATCAAAACTTGCATGGATTTACAATTTCAAATTTTACAACTAATAATTTAACGCCGAAGTGGCTTCAACATAGATTTATTTGCATATTACATCTGAATTACGCGTCTTCTTAATCTAGATGAAATGGCTCACACTAACGATCGTATTAGATGCCATAAATATATAAAGGAAGTAAAAAACATATTTTTCAATTTGTCGTAACTCTTTATTTACAGTATACTTTTTTTTCCAAATTAATATAACATTATAACAAAAATATACAGAATTAAATTTTCGCGCCAAAAAAAGGATTAAAATTGTTAATGTTGAAACTGTATGAAAAAATAAAAGTTAATTTATTTATAAATGTTTCATTCATTCTAATATTCGATTTGTCGGTTTTAAGATCGTTGATATATTTCTAGATACCGTCTTTTTTCTTTTTTTTCGTTGAAACAAAACTAGGAAGACAGCAAAAATTATTCGCGGAAAAACGTTCGCGGACAAAGGCACACAATATGATCAGCGACATGACAGTGGGGAACGACGTCTCCATGAAAGTCGTGGTGAAAAATTCCACAGCATGATTTCCTTAAAGTGCAGTGTTTTTTACGATTATCGTTTAACCCACATTCGACGTTGGATTTGCCGCCAAAATTCACGCGGGCGAGTAGACAGTGCGTTGGCTCGTCGAGAGCAGGGGTGTTTCCATTTTTGTAGGCCTTGCTCTCGGCTTGCCTCGTGTGCCGCGGCTCCTCGCCGGTGTCTACCCGCGCGCCACACGCACACGCTACTTACACAAACGCGCGAGAACGGTTGCCCCACCGTGCCGCTCGTTCGCGCACTCATACTACCGCGCGCTGCTTATATACTCGAGCACACACAATGTGTCGGCGGCGCAAAGAAAACTATGCTCATGGTATATAACATGCCCGCTTATATAGTACATAACAGCGCGCGCGGGAGAGACGGAATGATGTAACAAAGAACCCGGCTGGCGCGCGAAAACGACCGATCTCGGCCGAGCATGCGCTGCCCCTTTCACATGCACGCACACCAATGCAACCCCGTCAGCTGCTGCGAGTGCCCGCCGCCATTTTGCAATTTCTAGCCCAAATAATCATTTTATAACTTTAAACAATCGAGTCGCGCTTTTTTCGTACTAGTGTCCGGAGTGGGGGAAGTTTGGTTTTTTCTCGCACACCCACGACTGCGCCGTGATTTTCGGCAGGGGTGGGGATGATAGTTGAGCATTATTCCACCAACAGGGTGGTTTTCTATATTTTTTTCTCCGATTTTTTTAGGGGGTTCGAAAAAACCGACAAACCGTCGTTATGCGAAGACAAAATTAGGCTTTTGGGTACGCATCGGCGCCATTTTGTGTGAATTTAGTGGCGCGACACTAGCGCCGCGGTGGGGACAAAACGCGCGATTCGCCCTGAGGATACAGACGATCGGCTCTGTGTGGGTGTATGTGTATGTGTCTTGGTACATATGTACCTCGGGTACATATTGGCTCGGTGGAGCGTAAACTTGTGGGCGTGACCACGGAGCGCGACATGGCAACGCCGCACTCGTAAATCATGATTAAAATAATAAGTATAATATATAATCGTGTGTGCGCGCGCAGTCTTATATACATATGCATTATTCACGGGCGCGCACACAGATGCGCGCGCGCAGTACATAGGGGATGCGCGCGACGCGGCCGCTTTCGCGGCGGTTCTGCGCAGGCCGCTAGAGAGGTGCAAGCGGGGCCCTCCGCGCGCCCTCCCGCGCCTGAAATCCCGTAGGTTCCAGGTGGCCGAGTGGGGGCCACCTGAAACCACGCTGTGTGTGTGTGTATATATGTGTACTTGCTGCGTTTGCCAATCTTGGCACTTTGCCTGAAAGAGCATATCGACCGCGCGACGTTGTCACATCTTGCGTCTCGCTCGCGCGCCCGGCCCTGGCGAATCTCCGCTGCGCCGCAGACCTTTTATCGATCATAGATGATCGAAGATGATCCTAAAGCAAACCACTGTTGCTTTATCCAATGTTGCTGCGGCCGTTTCGGCGCTTGATGCCAGGGTTAATTAGACGTTTCCGCGACGCGCACCACTCGTCTTTTCCTATTCCTCGCTCCTTCTCTTTTCATCGTTCCCTCTTTCTCCCTCTTCCCCTCCCTCCCTTCCTCTCTCTTCTTCGTTATCTCTTTTTTTCTTTCTTCCCGGTTTTGCTTCTTCATTTGATTACCAGACAATTTTGGATTTGAAAGTTTCCGGGTTCAAATCCAGTCTGGAATAATTTTTTTTATTTATGATATAAATTCAGATGCAACGGGTTTAGACTGGCTTAATACTGACGGTGTTCTAAAAATATCATATTGTGATTTTCATTTATGCCCCATTATTAAAAATTAACAAAACAAATACATATTTCCGGAACTTATGTTTTTGCGATTCACTAAGAAGATAAATTAAGAAACGTTAATTTGTTAATTCACTGTTTCCAAAAACTTTATTTATGAATTGGCATATTATTAGACTTTAAAATCAAGTTTTTGAAATAAAGAAAGAATGCAATAGCAATTATGTATTATATAATTGCTCTAATTAATATTCTGTATAATCATAATAATATAGCTATTTATGTTCGTAATAAAAACTTTTAGTTATTCCTGACAATTTTAAATTATGAATTATTTGTTTCCTTTTATAATAAGAATTTAAACTATATAATCGAATATCAAATAAAAAAATTCATTTTATCTTTGCTTACAAAATGAATTTCATTTTATTAAAAGTTAAATGCATTTTCACATACACAATTATCTTGATATTACTTTTTATACGTCATAAAGCATTCATATAATCTATTTACAGTAAAAAAAAATGCAAATTCATATTCATCAATGATATATTGAATCCCAATTTAATGTATATTATAACGAATTGATAATATGATTAGCCGCTCAAAACACGATCAATAAATAAAAAAATATATTAATGTCAAGAATAAAAGTAAAATGTTGAATACTCAGCCTTGCAATTATGATAAATAAAGTAAATCATTGTAGAGTATTTATATAGAAAGAGATACCTGTTGTAAGTAAAGACAGAAATAACATGCTATCAGCTGTTTGATTATAGTAAGCACTGAATGAATCAAATTAATACATTGAATTAATCATTATCGATCAATTAAATAGTTAACTAATTACAGATTATTTAATATTTACATCTAGTAATCTATTGTTTTTGAGACAAATTAAATAACTTTGATATAATTGCAGAAACATTTTAAACGAAGATCTAAATGTGCTTGGATTTTTTGCTATTTCCATTTGGCATTTTAGTTTAATGAGTTTTTCGCGGTTAGTCGTTAAAAAATATGCTCAACTTTGGAACATATCAAATTTAATTTTGTATAAAGAAGTTAACGAGCCCAAGCAATTCCTGAAATTGTTCGAAACTAGAAAAAAAAATTGCATATACTTTTATTTCGACAGAAGAAAAATAAACTAATCTAAAGGCCTACTTTGTACCATAAAGATTCAATTTCTTTTTTCTAGGTCAAACGAATTCAAAAGTTCGTTATCAATTTTATTTGAAAGCAATAAATAGTGTTGACAAAATTGCAATAAGTTTGTGCGATTTTTTAACGAAACAGCCGTTTTTTAGATTTAAAAAGGCAATGGGAAACATCGAAATACAACGCCAATTTTTCTCATTTTGTCTATTTTTCGATCGCAACTTTTTCTGCTCCTGAACTTTGCTGAAATAAAAAAAAGAGAGCGTAATTTTTCGTTTTATTTGTCTCGCTTCGTCGTGATGTACGATGAGCAATTTTTCACATTGCAAACCAGAAAAGAAAATAAACAACGTTAAAATTGGATAAAACAAAAATCAATAAAAAGAGACAGCCTTGTCTCGCTGTTGACTCTCGCCTTTTTTGTTCAACCTAAACATCTTTTATGAAAAAACCAACATCATATCAGAAGAAATGCTACAATAGAAACAAAAACAAACACAAATAGCGTTCTTGTCTAAATATTTGCCATTAAATTTGTTGTGCAAAATGCAACGTCTCGTTTTGTTATTGAACTCGAGCCCAAAAACAGAAAAAGGTAGGGAAAAAAAAACATTCATCGTATTAGAATTTCAAATTTCCGCTCAGCTTTTTATTTTCTCATTCAATATAATGTTTCTCTTTCCGTCGTGCAATTTGTAAATATATTCCTGTTACTTGTGTACTGCAGACAAAAGTAAATATAAAAATAAATAGCAATGCGAATTGCGATCGCCTATATGCCGAATAAGTTGCGCACTTTTATTGATTTATCCCGACTATATGTTTTAATTAACAATGCTCGGTCTCGAATTATTTGCATTAATTAAAATTACTCGCAAAAAGAGAACCGTCTGGCCGTTTTTTTCGTCTATTTCATTTCGCCGTGACTCCCCTCCCCTCATCTACTCTCATACACACAGCCACAGATACAACATACATACACACACAGACGAACAATTACAAAAACATCGAATTAAAATCAATGAAACAAATTATTCGATTTTATTTTTCCCCGTTGTAATTTGTCAAAAATTTGTTTCGCAATAATTAAAGCGCACTATTTCCGCGCACTGATTTTCGCCAACAGAACGGAGCCAATGAGGTGCAAATATTTACCAACTGTAATACGGTATTTCAATTTCGCGCGAAATTTGCCGTTGGTCTGTCGAGCTTTTGAGTTTAAGTGTTACGCGGTAAAAAAAGAAAGAGAGAGAGAGAGAGGGGGGGGGGGGGGTTAAACCTAACAATTTCTAAACCGCGTATTTGAAATCGCTACGATCCTATTGGGCAAACGATATCGCTGGGTGAGCCTTGAATCGTGATTATGAACATGTAAATATTTACATTTCACTATGTAAATACGCCGAATATTTTTCAGCAAACACATGAAATGATTGAGATTTGATTTTCGTACAGTCGCATTGTTCATTTCTTCCTTTTCCTTTTTTCATGTCATTTTCTCGTTGTCACGTTACAACGTTTGGAATAAAAATTTAGAAACCCATCACTACCTTGGCATTCGTTTATTTTTCATTTCCTCTTTTGTTGACTCGAAATTTTTTTTGTCTCCCAGTTCGTCTCCGCACGCATGCGCGCACTTAATATGGCCGCTTCCTATTAGCGCATCCCTGTTACAAATAACGCTGAAGAACAATAACAACAAAGAATTAAGTTTTCAGGAGTTATAATTCTAAAAAAAAGTTACGCTAACTTTCACTTGTTGCGAATAATGCAGGCGATTTAAGGTAAATAATTAAACGTGACAATAACGTGACGCATCTTTGATATTTTGTTTCTTTTTTTAACCGAATCCCGTTTATTATTGAAGCGCTTATTAATGCGATCCAGATGTATAATCTTTTATAACTTTAGCACTTGACCCACTTATTGATTAATTTTAAAAATGAACCTAAAAAGCGGGGAAAAACAATACAATAATCGGCAGTAAGTTGAGGTGATTTGTTCTCAAAAACTAAGCAATCAATGTTTACTTTCTTGGAAATCGCAAACATTTTATTTTCATGACGCTATATTTATTAATAAAAAAAAAGTTGAGAAAAACATAACGTGACCTAATTTTGAAAAGCAGTAGATACGCAACTGAATAAATAATCGCAAGTATCAGGTTCATTGAATAAAATATTAATTTTATTTAAACGTTTATTTATTTGCCCTCTATTGAAATGATAAACAAATATGTAATGCAGTTCGTTGAATGTATTTTTATGCTTGAATTTGATTAAAAAGTAATCATGAAAATAACACAAATAATACAGTATAACGTAAGTTTTCAATTAAATCGAAGAGAAAGGATTGTTGAGGATACATCTCAATTGGTCCCTGATCACGTGGTCAGTTGAGGGATGAGAGAGCGAGACACCTGGCAGTTTTGAATCAGGTTGGGGAGTCAGCGGCGCCTGCGAGATTACAGTGATTCATGACGAGACATTTCGCGACTCCGTTCCGACGATTGAGTGGCGCTTCGCGACACAGGGGTCGCCGGCGTGCGCCTCTGTTTACCCTGCAGGGCTGTAGCGGAGACTCACACGTGTCAACGCTGTCTCGGATTAATATTCTGCACGCAACGCAACGCGTGCATTTCGAATTTGATGATTTAATGGAATCATCAAGTTCAAACAATGAAATCAACTTTTTTCGATATTCAATCCAGCAATCGATTTACAATGTTTGAAAAAATAAATATTTTCGATCCTAACCTATAAATGAATAATAAGGCCAATTTTGAAATGTTTGATCATTTTTGTTCCTCAAATATGTAATGTAGGATTAAAAAAGCTCGCAAAGTTTGCGTTACTATTTTTTACTTTTTTTTATTGTTAATTCATAAGTTTAAATTTAGTTTCCTACGTAAAGGTAGATTCTTATTTGAAAAAGTAATTTAGAATTTTGGATGTATCATTATGTGGAAAACTATTGATTAAGAAAACAAAAAGTATTGCGAAACAAATTGGGGATGTTAATATTTACTTAACAGACATTCGATGAGATAAATTATATTAAAACGTTGATTTATTGAAAGTTAATTATTGAATTTACTGGATATGAAACGCAATTTTTTTTTCGAGTTATCGTTATTTCGTTGCTAAGCAAAGTCTTGAGTATTAAGATACGATGCTTTGCGAGTTACAGAGCCTCTCAAGAGAAAAATTCAAATGAAAATTATGCATGGATAAATTTAGGTTGTAATGTTGTTATTAAGTTTAAAAGATTATGCTTATGATTTTCAATATTCAAACTGATTTATTGGAATTGTTAATTATTAATTGATCTGAATATTTTGATTTAATGATATGATTAACTTAAATACGAGTGCAACTTTTTAACTGCATACTGAAATATGCAAATATTTAATGGTTATAATAAACATTATTTATTTAATATCATTGCTAATGATATTTAAGAGCTATATATTCTGGAGCATTTTGCACGTGATTTAACATAAAAGTGTCGTAGTATTTTAATAGTGAAATAATCTAATATTTGACTGATCGAAACTCAAAATAGCGCGATATTTGAATGTTTGATTTTTTCAATATTTGAACTATTGGAACGTATTCAATTTGCGGATTTCCGGAATTGTTCAAATATTTCATGAAACATCTGAAGTTTTAGCAAGCCTAATTATAATTAATTGAAATGTCGGTTTTGAAATTGCATATATTTTGATTCATCTTTTGATTAAAAAGGTATGTAACCAATTGACTTGATTAGTTATTTAAAGTAAATTGAATGTCTGATTATTATTTATCGATCGAACTCAAATTGGAGAACTAGAGATAAAATATAACATTTAATTATAATGATTGAATCAAACATAATGCGTCATTTTTCAAATATATTTTCAATCAAGATATCACGATTGAACGACGCCATGGCATAATTTTGTTAATCGCATTAAGAGTGTCATTTTATGCAATTTATAACGTTTGACGAAACTGAGATGAATTTTAATTAAACTTCAATTAAAGTGATTTTCTATTAAACCATCGTTTCATTAAGATTAGATTGTCATAGTGTATGAAATTTTTAATTGAGTTTGGGATATGATCGGTCTTGGATTTGAAACCGAGTTTGCTGTCCTTTATTTCTAAGTCAACTTGTAGCTGCTAAAAAAAGATAACGTTCTCAAAACTAAAAGCAATTAATTATTAATTTGTCTAGTCGGTGTTTAAAAATTCTTGAGCATCAAGCTCTCGGGTAGCAAAGTTTCGAGAACTTGCATGCAATTTAACACTTGAATTAACAAGACGTATAATAACAAAAACTTCATTGCGTCATTCATTCAGGTGAAAACGAAGTTCATCGGTGTAACGTCCAATAGAATTCCCCTTTCTACGTATTCCGTTCGAATTTCGTTCATTTCTGAAACAAACTTTTTACAAAAACAAAAATAAACATTTTAAATATTTATAATTTACATTACTGGTAAATATGAGTTGTTACTGAAAAAATAACAAAAAATGAATAAATAAAATATGAATAAATAAAAATGAAATAGTATAAAAAGTTGAGTTGAACATTGAAAAATAGAGTTTTATGAGTTTCATAAATATTAATCGGTTTTGAATTTCATCGTTGAATATTAGTTAAGGAATTAAAAAAAAAGTTTCATCATATTTTTCAAATCGGAATCACTACGTCAGTTAAACTTCGATTCGTTCATTTTTTTCTTTTGTTTAATTTCATTACAGTAACAATTAATGGAACTAGGTCAAGGATAACTACTGGTAACTTTTTAATGATCAAGAATTTCTTCTGTGTCATAGTAATTCTAAATTAAAAAAGCTTACAAATTTATTTAACCTATTTATCGTCTCTAATAAAATAATCTGTGCAACATTTTTTTGTTAATATGTCATATTATCATATATTTTTCATATTGATTTTATTGTATTTTTATAATTAGATACGGAGAAATAGAAATAAAACTGTATACATTATGTAGAGAAACGAACCTTTTTTTTAATCTTAATAACTTTTTTAATCAGTTTGTATCAGTGCTGCCACGTTTAAACCATTTTTAATCTTCTAATTATAGCTTTGGGCCTACGGCCCAGAATCTAAAAATAGAACATTGATGTTATCGCGATGTTATGTGAAAACAATGAAAAAATGCATTCATATTTTTTTGTAACATGACAACTTTTATTTATGTACTACATATATTTATTTGACACAGGATATGACATTTCTCCAGTAACTGATTTTTACATATCAAGTACAGCTTCCTCCTCAAAATTATGATCTTATTTCTGTAAAAAACAAAAATTATGAGACTTGCTTTGAATTAAAAGAAAATCAGAATTTCGAGATTTAAAATAAACATTGGAATTACGATGATTATATCATAAAAAGTTCTTTAACCAGATCATAAAAGAGACTCTCTTTTCAGAAATAATAAATTTGTTAATAATAAAAGTGCGAATTTGCATAAATAAATAATATTAAAATGAATAACGTGCGTTAGAAAAATATATACATTTCAATGGAAATAAAATTTCATAGAATTTTGGACTAAATAAACTGTGCCAGAATTTTATTTCAATTTCATTTACATTTTAAGAAATTCAATAAAGTCATAGAGAATGATGATAAACTTTTTATGAACCGCTGATTTTAAAAAATGATTTAAGTATTGTAATAAATGTTGCATGAAATTAAGTATATATAGATTATATATGTAACAATATAATCGTTTAAGTATATGTAACATTCATGTCATTTTATCTTGCTCACTTATTTAGAAGCTACAACTTATCCATCTCTTCCGCACTCAAGGGAAAGCACAGCAAATAATCATTGATAATAATTGTTTATTAAAAACTATTAGAATCAAAACTATGATTAAATTGTCGCCCGAGTTTTAATCTGAATTGATTTGTTGTTCTTTTGTTTTTTTAATTGATATTGAAACCAGCTAAATTATTTAAGTATAATTTAACATAGAAAGCAAAAACGTTACCGTTTTCATATACGTCAAAGCATGAAAATAAAAATAAATATTAACTGAATATTCATTCGGTGAATTTTTGATACACTGATGGAACAATTTGTGAACATTCTAAAGATTAAAAAATAGAAGTAAATTTTTTTTAAAACTTTGAATATACATATTTAATTCTCGCTAGAAAATGATATAAAAAAGAAAATTATATCATTTGAAAAAAGTGTTTTAAAATGCAATAACTTGTTTTCAATTCTCGATTGATTTTTATCATTTTCAACTGCAACTTCCCTCTAAATTATAAATATTTCGATGCTTTTTATTAATTTCTTAATCATTTATTGGAAACAGTTCAAACAATTGATTTAATTTGATTTCGATGCTTTTTACGAACAAATGAATATTTCAAAAATTCGTAAAAATGGATAACTGATTTTTAAAAAAAAAAAAAAACAGTCAGAATTGAAAATGAACGCATACAAATGGTTTTTTGTCACATTTAACTGTGTAAAATTAAAAACATTTCAGATATTAAAAATGAAAACACTCGAATCTTAAATTAAACAGAAAAATACCATCGACAATGTTGCTTCCATTAATTGCGTCAAAATTGATCACCGAATATGTCGCTTTGCAAAAAGTTGTATTAAAAAATGGAATTCGAAAATACAGCCCTGAACAATGGCATGGTAAGAATCGAAAGGAAATCCATTCTCATGACACGTGTCTTGTTTTAAAATAAGTCAGTTGTACAAGTGTAAAGAAGACAAAGATAACAGAGAGTCGCCAGGGCAGTGAGAAAGAGACGCTAAATTCGAACATTCGTCTTGAAATTTGCAACGGAAATTAACGGAAATGAAACAAATTAAAAGAAACAAATTTCAACATTTAACTATAATTTTAATTACACCCTAAAGAAGCCGGAGATAAAAGAAGGATAAAGCGAGAGAGAGGGAGAGAGAGGGGGGGAGAGAGAGAGAGAGAGAGAGAGAGAGAGAGAGAGAGAGAGAGAGAGAGAGAGAGAGAGAGAGATAAAAAAAGAAAAAGAGAGAGAGAGAGAGAGAGTGCAAGTGTGTACAACACTCACCCGTCCAGCTCTCGCGT